>JAFIDM010099135.1:727-10888 GCA_023159025.1 Thereuonema tuberculata | reverse complement strand
TGATTCTTAAAATCTCTATTAAAGAAGTACAATTCTTAACCATGTCACGATAAACATTGACAATAACCCCTTGACATGTGACTGCAACATCTTTGACTTTTTATTGTTGAAAAAAAAGAAAGACTGATTTAATTCTATTGATTCATTTTGTGCTAAACCACCAAATTTACAAAATATTCCAGTAGATGAAGTGAAATTTTCTGATCTCTACTGTCTTTATGCAGATGCATGCAACGAAAATTGTACTTCCTATACATCTGGTGATGATTTTATTGAGAAAATGTGGAACATCGTAGTTTATAGAAACCGTCAATTGAGTCATCTTCCAACTATTAGGAATGATTTTGTTCCTCATATCTTGTTTGTTGATGAAAACTCAAATTTCTCAACTACTGAAATTCAGGAGCCGAAATGGAAAAATTTGATAAAGATCTTTATCAAAAAAACCGACACTTAAAATATCTTCAAAAAAAGAAATTTATCTTTGAATTCACTTCATCGTGAAGTGAACTTTATTAAAGGAATTACATTTATCAGGATTCAATTTTCCCAAATTAAAACCGACTCTACTTGTGGGATTTAGAAATTTTAAGAGAAATATCTGTTCATGAAAGTTCCGTTAAAGATATACAAATTTATACAAAAAACAATCAAGATCTCATTTCTATAGCTTTCAGCAACAACTCTAGTTCTGATATCCACAGAGTTTATTTGAGAACCTTCAGTAACTTCAGAAGTTATTACTGTCCATGAACAGAATCAAACATTTACGTCAAGTTGTTTTCTATCTTCACAGATTCTTGCTTTTTTTACAAATCTCATTTAATGAACTGTTACCTGTTCGTTTATTTACGTTTTGTAAGAGATTAGAAATTCTAGATTTAAGTAATAATAATATATCATTCCATCCAAAGAGGCATTTGAGTTGCCCACGTCTTTGTTACATTTAAATTACTCAAATAATTGGTTACAAGATATTCCTGAACAAAATTGGAATTGTCTTGCAGTGAACAAATTTAAAAGAATTAATTTTGCACATAATATTTCAAATTTAAGCTTACAGACACTGTTACTAAGAAAGAATTGCTCAAGTTCTATGAATCTTGATAATAATAAAATTAGGAATATTAATTTATCTTTAAGACGCTCATTTCCTGATCAGTGGCATCCATTCCTTCTAATCTCTCTAAATGATAATCCAGTTACCTGTGACTGCAGTATTGCAAAATTTAGAAATCTGTTGAATGAGATCACCATTGACAAAAATTTTACTGTTTTGATCAAATTCACTATTTCTAAAAACTCGTGTAAACTGCAACGTAAGATACAAGCTCATCATTTTTTGATTGACTATGGAACCTCTATCTGCGTTCATAAAAATTGCCCTGATCTTTGTAAATGCATTGGAATCACTGAAACAAATCTTACAGTTATGAATTGTTCTAATTCTCAGCTCAGTCACTTACCTGAAGAAATCCCATCATCAATTAATTTGATCTTAGCCCAAAATAACAATATTTTTTATTTGACAAAGAGCAATTACTTTATAAAATCTTCATTACAAAGTAATTTAAGTTTTATTTCATTGGTAGGGAATCAATTGGAAAGACCCACAGGATGGTTAGAAATGTTTGTGACTGAATCACGTTTACCTTCCTTTAGAATGAATCTTAGAGATAATCCTTGGATATAAGATTGTAATACTCTACCCTTCAAGAACTGGCTTTTGCTTAATAACAGTCATCACATTGATGATCTTTTGGAGATAATGTGTTCTGATCAAAGTCAAATGTTAGTTCATCTTGATTCTGATATTTGTACACAACCTAGAAGCATAACTATTGTTTCTTTGATAATTTCCTTTGTGCTAGTTGTTTTCTTTCTCATCTCTGCACTTTTATATGTTCGTCATAAGAATACTGTTCACATTTTGTTGTTTTCTAGAGGATTCTGCTTATGCTGTATCAAAGAAGAAGAAATTGACAGAGATAAGATATTTGATGCATTTGTTTGTTACAGTTCAGAAGATTGTGACTTTGTATTTGATCATTTAATCCCTATTTTAGAAAATGAACCACCTTTTTATAATTTATGTATTCATGAACGTGATTGGTGTGTAGGAGAACTAATAACACAACAGATTATAAACTCCATAGAAAATAGTCGAAGAATCATCATTATTCTTTCAGAGAATTTCGTTACGAGTAATTGGTCAATGTATGAGTTTCAAATAGCTCTTTTTCAGTGTCTTCAAGATAAGATTAATAGGATTATTGTAATTGTTTTGGGAGATTTACCATCGAAGGCCGACATGAGTTCTGAAATGAGAACTCATATTAATATGTACACTTACCTGCAATGGGGAGATTCTATGTTCGTTAATAAGCTAAAGTTTGCAACGCCAAAATACAGGTATCGAAGGAGAGAGAATAGAAATGAAAATTTAGATGGTAACTTTGTTGAATTAGTACCTTTAGAAAATTTGGAATAAACTGCCTGAATAATCTTTATAAACACCGGAACAATTTCCTTCAAGAAAATATGTTTGTTCATTTAATTTTTGTTTACTCTATTCATGAAGTATTTAGAAAATTTCTACTAATTTATTAAATTTACTGTACTGTGATATTTATATTCAATATTTACTGAAAATATTTAATGTGCATTTAAATGATTATTCGTTAGAGATGTAATTCATTAGTTATGGTTAATGTTGATAATTTTGGAAATAATATTTTTATGGTTTGGTTTTATTTCTAATTTTTTTTATTATGTTTTTGTAGAATGAATATTGTTTATAAAATCATAAAAAATTGGTTAATAATAAAAACTAATTATTTATTAAAATCCGTTTCTTGAAATAAAACCGTATGAACTCTTAGAAAAACAAAGTAAAGATCAGAAAAACATTTTCAATTTGATTAACAGCTTTTTACTTAGCATTCACAAAAAAAAATTGAATATGGGTTTCCTATGACATTTTTGATTTAAACGATCCATGAAAACGGCATTAAACGATATTTATAATTATCCTGATAACAGTAACAAACAAGCTACCATTGCGATTAGTGAAACAATCACAAAGCTTGGCAACGGTTCTGAGTCCCCTTTACTTTAAAATCGACTGAGCCGGCTTGGTCTAGAAAATGCTCGCGCGAGTCTCTTTCCAAACGCATGCTATCTTCCCATCCCTATTTATATGGAATAATAGTCATTCTTAACTCAAACCTTGTTAATACACTAAAGTAGTTTTGAAAATCCCAATTCGAAAGAATTACATAACCAATATCTCATAATGTTATAAGTTGAGAAACTGTGAAAAGATCTAAAATGGGGAGAAAAAATTGAAGAAAAAGAATGGCCCATTAGCGGATCGAACCCAAGACCTTCGCGTCATTAGCACGACGCTCTAACCAACTGAGCTAAAAGAAGCCGTTGCAAAGCATTGTGGGATATGTGTCCACAGACAGACAGACAAACCGGGAATATAAGGCTTCTTTCAAAAACCTAAAATGAAAAATGATATGGGCACTTATATAGAAGGAACATGAAACACGCACAAATAAATAATGGTGAAAAATAAAAGTTATATTTAAACATATAAATGTACATGATTAATTTCGGCTACTTCACGTAGCCCTTGTCAAATGTGTTGTATACATAAAAATCTCACAAATTTATACGATAGTGCTGGATCTTCGTCACAAAAGGAGCCAATCAGGTGATCTTCGCTATGAATAACTGTTGCCTTACCATCCTACCTTATCCAGAAGTTTTAAAAAAGTTTTTCATAATATTGAAATTCAGAAAAATAATAACAATGAAAGTTTAGACGTAAATAAAAAAGCCTGTATTTATTTAATTACATTAAAAAAACAGGATTGTTTTATATCGGTAACAGTGGGCATAGTTTAAAGAAACGATTTGGAAATCACAAAAGCTGCATTAACACGGGAATATAAATGGCTTTAACATTAGCATGAATATAAAACTGGGCATTTAGATGCTTTTGATGAATTTTTAATTTTGGGTAATAATAAAAATAAGAACTTTATAGAGGCTATTGAGTCTTATTTTATACTTTTATTGAAATCTTATAATACTACTGTTCCTAATACTTGTATTTATAAATACATTGATAATTATGGGTTTCAGAATTATTCAGCCACAAAGAAAAAAATAATTGTCAATCAAGTTCAAGAACGACGAAAAGAAGTAGAGTGATGAAGAAAGAGCTGCTCCTATTGGTTGAATCCTTCCACAAATCCTGTTAAAATTATATAAATGGGAATCTTTTAAGAAAATGTTTGTGTTGAAGAAAAGTTTCCGGATTGGAACTCGAAAGCCTCCACAGGATGTAATGTTATTTCTAATTTTTATAAAAGTTTTATCATTTTTTTAATGGGTTGGTTTTTGTTTAAAATGAAAATTTTTTTCACACGTAAAAGAATTTACTAATATCAGTATTACTGGTGACCATTGAAGCAATATTCGGTTTGCAAATGATGAAGTTACCCTAAATAAAATGGTACAGAATTGCAATTGATGATAAAGAACTTGCCAATGAAGTTAAAATGTTGGATTAAAGCTTAACTAAAAGAAAACAAAGATTATGCTTAACAGATTTTTATTATTATTATTATTATTATTATTATTATTATTATTATTATTTAAACTACTAAGAAATTATAGTCTTGCTAGGTTCTACTTCGAGATCCTGTGCAAATTAACTTAAATTAACAATAAAACAGTTGAAAAAAAATCAATTTAAGAAATATTAAAAACAAAATACAGAACAATAATGTTATCTCTTTTATAATATAATAGAAATTAGAAATTTACAATATTAAAAAATAATAAGTGAGTATATAAATAACTAAAACAATATTACAAGGAAATAAACATAATAAATTCAATTTTAGTCAGTAAATGACAACCATTTACCATAGACTAAAGTCAGCAGAAATCAAAGCAGGACAATCAATATTTTTGATATTTATTAGTACAAGAATTAATAATGTAACAATCATTAAGATTTTTTTTTTTTATTGACAAAAGAAAAAAGAAGAAAATTATAAATTCCACTTTATTTCACCATGAATTAAATCGCATATTAAGTAATGTTTGACTTTTGTATGAATTACAGTTAAAAATATTTTTATATAATTGCCTGAAAATTTGTTATTATGCAGTCACTTAAAGTTGATAATTCTGAATTGTAGGAGGTAAGCTATGTACATCTTGGACAACTATGTATCTGTATGTGTGGAAGCTTCATTCTAAAAATTAATCGTAGAATCAACTGAAAAGGGATGTCTTTGGCCAAAATAATGAAAGGAATGATGTCGCTATGTTTAAACAGAAAAGTTTTTAACCAATTTACACTGCCAGTTCTAACATACGGAGCAGAGACATGGACGTTGACCAGGAAAGCTATGCAGAGTTAACTCGTAGAGTCATGGAAAGATGTATGTTAGGAATTACGTGACGTGACCGTTAAAGAAATGTATGGGTAAGGCAGAAAACCAGAGTGTCTGATATTATTATCACTATAAACCAGCTCCAATGGAATTTGGCTTATCAAGGCGCAATGATAATAGATGATTAACAGAAATTGTAGTGAAAGAATTTAAGTGTTAAATTAATCTCCTATTTCAAAGGTTACAAAAGACACTGGAATGGTGGTAGAGAGTAAATTAAATATTTATTCTCATTAAGAACTGGCCAGAAGAAATTGGCAAAGATCGCAAATAGCCAACAATCAAAGGCGCGCGGCTCGCAGAGGTGGTCTCGTGTTGATTGTTGTAGGCGAGTGAACGGTCAGTGTGTTTCCCAGCCAGCGAAGATGCAACAAGTTTTTGCTGTTAATGAAAGCGAACGTTTACGACTAAAAGAAGACCCAACCGTGAGTATGTAGTTATGGTTATTGCTAACTCTGCTACCAGTAAAGAAAGACTTTTTCTGTTGAAGCATAATCGTAATATTTTCCTCACAATAATTGGTTATGGACTTAGCCACACCATTCCAATGCGCGAGAGCATTCTCAGAAAAGTTGGCCGCCAAACGTTCTGAAACTGTCATGTGTTAGGCTTATAAATTGAAGTACTGTTTAATTAAACTAAATAAGAAATATCTTGGATTTAAAAATAAAGAAACATTATATCGGCAAGATGGCTAGTTATATGCTACAATTCAACGGTAATAATTGCATTATTTGGAAGCGGAATGTCCAAACCCTACTTCTGAAGGAAGGACTATAGGACACCGCGAACATGCCGATTAGTGACATTAAATCCATAGAACATCAAAGCTTAAGGTTAAAATTATTAAATAAGTCCGAGAAAGCAATCGGAACTATTCTTAGCAGCATAGAAGAAAGATTTAGGTGTCTAGTAAAAGAAAGAAATGACCCTAGTCTATTATTGAGGGAAGTTGACACAGTTAATGTAAAGGATTGCTTAAGAATATCTGACTTAAAACGCCAGATATATCCAGTGGCGTAGCAACGCCTTGGGGGCCCGGGGCGGGAGTTCCATTGTTAAGCAACAACCAAAAAAACAAAAAAAACAAGGTGGAATTTCCTATTTAACAACCAAAAAAAAAAAAAGGAAATTTTCCTTAGGTGGGGCCCCTAAGCTGGCTGGTGGGGCCCCTAGGCTAGCTGCAAAAAACAATCAAAAAACAAAAAAAAGGCAATAAACTGGCTGGTGGGGCCCCTCGGCTGGCTGCAAAAAACAACCAAACAAAAAAAAGGGAATTTCCTATTTAAAAACCAAAAAAAAAAAAAGGAAATAAGCTGGCTGGTGCCCCTCCCCCCTTGCTACGCCACTGGATATATCTAGAAAGTAAACTTCAAGCCGGAGATGACTTACCTGAACAATATTTAAGTTTAAAAGTAAGATTAAACGAGCTTGAAGAACTAGTTGGAAGTTTTGACAATGGTGAATTATGTTGGCTATTACTTTCAGGATTGCCAAGCGCGTATAATTCATGTGCGCAAAATTTACTTCAATTACAGGATGAAATTGAATTCAATTCAGAGTATGTAATTGGCAGAATTGTCCAAGAATAGACGGAAAAAATAAAAGAATTTCCGGTACAGAAAATAAAGTAAAAATGTGCAATAAAGCAGAAGTGACTGCGAAAAAACAAGCTAGTAAGGAATACAAACAAGAATCCAGCAAATGCTTTAACTGTGGAAAAGTAGGGCATTTACTTCGACAATGCAAATCCAAATCCAAGTCCAAAAAATCATCACCAAAAACAGATGATATGAAGAAAGAATCGTTTTCTGGGATCATGGCTTTGAACAGTTGCATTTAGTCATCAACAAAAGATAAACCTATCAATAGCCCATGGAATCTTGACAGTGCTTCCACAAACAACATTTGTAACCACAAAGCTTGGTTCGGCAGTTATAAAAGTTTCGGAACTTCCCTAAAAGTATATGGAGCTTCCTTACTACCTATTGAAGCGTTAGGGGAAGGGACAGTTAATTTAGAAGTAATGCTACCGAAAGGCAAAACCCAGAAGATTACTTTGTCCAAAACGCACTATGTTCCGGACATGAACGTTAACCTGATTTCCGATGGACTTGTGGCATCGCTGGGCTGTTCCCTATTCAAAAAAGGCAGGGATTATGTTGTTAAAAAAAAACAAAAGAACTATAATCTTAGGTAAAGAGAAAAATAATCTCTTTGAAGTAAAGTGTAAACCTTTCAATGTACAAGCGAAGACCTACTTCCATGAAATCAAGCATTCCAAATATAAGTTGTGGCGTGGACATATTTCAAAAGGAAAAATGAAAGTTATTCTAGACCAAAAATTGCTAGAGGTATCGAGCAAGTAAAAATTCCAAAAGAAGACTCTGATAGTTTTTGCGAAAGTTACAAAAGTGGAAAGATGACAAATGTTCATCACACAAGAATGAAAGCCATTAGAGCAAAGGGAATTTTGGAATATATCTATTCTGATGTATGGGGTCTAATAAATATAGAAAATGACTATCAGGCGAAATATATCCTGTGCATGATAGATGATTTCAGTAGGAGAAGCTTTGTATATTTACTTAAAAGTAAGGATAAAGTGCCAGAATATATGAAACTGTGGTTTAGATTAAAGAACTTTTACTTACTGAACTTGTGCAATTCTCAACTTGGTAAAATCACGGAACGGCATTTCCAAGGAAGAACTGACTTGCAGTGGAAATAATCAAGATGCAACCATTGTAAGTGACAATCGCCGAGAGCTAACTAGAACAATGACATCATGCGCCGTGTGGTTAGTGCATGAGCTTAAGCAAGAGAAGAAAGGCTTCAGACTAACGCAAAGTGATATGGGTGGAACACCAAACATGGCGAACTCAAGATGATATGTAATTCTCTGAAAGGATTTCAGGGACAGGTTAAATCGAATGCATGAGTACAGTGACTTGAATAATACTATATTAATGACAAAAGGTTATAGATATATATTAATCATAATGTCTACTTTATTTAACAAATGAGTAGAGACTCTATGCGATTCGTCAAAGGGATTCGAATGTCGCCATTTTGATGAGCTGTATAGGATATTCCAAGGATTACAGGATTACCCTTAGCGCCGGATTTCGATGTATGTTTCGACAAGTAAGATTTCGTAATTATCGCATTGAAGATACCAAGTAAGTGTTGATTTTATGAAGTAACATTGGACATTTTACACGTTACACGAACAACGAGTTTACAGTTAAAGTTTATAAGAAGATACAGAAAGATAACATTAACTGTAAAGATAAGACGAGTTATTAGTTTCGTGATTAAAGACTCGTGATTCAAATGAACATTTTAGTGTTTACGATATGCATCGACGCATATAAGGTGATTTCAGATAACCATTATAAGAGAACTGTAATTAAAGGAAGTTAAATTACAAGATTCAATCTAATTGTAAACAAAGTGGTTCCATTCTCTAGGAAGAGAAATTCATGTAACCATCTGATAGTATTTACTTTACAGAATTAAATAAGATTTAATTCTAATTGTTTGTTTACACTCATTGAACTATTATTATCCTTTTATCATCTGCATTTTAATATTTAGGGTTGAACTATAAACAACGAAACTTTTATATCCGCCCACATCGAGGTGTCTAGCTTTATCTAATATCCTGATCGACGCGCTCTGAAATTATTACTAAAAATTCAACTCCACCACATTTACTAGAAATATATCCTATGCATAATAGATGATTTCAGTAGGAGATGCTTTGTATTTTTACTTAAAAGTAAGGATCAAGTGCCAGAATATATGAAACAATTCATAACTTACATAGAGCGCCAAAATAAGGCGAAAGTGATAAACCTTCTCACTGACCAAGGAAAGGAGTATGAGAATAAGGAACTCAACAGTTTCCTAAAGAAAGAGGAATTGTCCATACGACGACATCTCCATACTCTCCACAGCAAAATGGCATTGCAGTGAGATTTAATTGTAAGTTGATGGAAATGGCACGAACCATGTTAATTGATTCTGAACTCTTGCCATGATTCTGGACTTATGCAGTAGAATGTTCGAATTATGTTCTCAATCGAACACCTCATTTAATGTTAATGAATACTACTGCAATGGAAAAATGGTTTAAGAACGGAGGAGCACCAAATGTACGACATATGAAAACATTCGGAAGTTTGTGCTACCTGAAAAAAAAACGCAATCAGGAGTAAAATCGACTCTCGAACAACCAATGGTATTTTCCTTGGGTATTCTCCTAGCACCAGAGGTTACAAGATATGGAATCTTGATACCAACAAAGTAGAAGAAACCAGGAACGTGAATGTAAACGAGAATCGAAGAGCAAGCGACCTAATAAATAAGCAAAAGATTGATTATGATGAAATGAAGAAAAGACTGTCTTTTGATTCATTAAGTAAAACTCAAGAATCCTCTTCATTAGACGAAAAAGACGAAAAGAATAAAAACATCCTATCCACAAGAAGCTGTGAAACAGACTCTAGTGAAGATGAAGAAAGAATTACTAATGAAAATAAAACTCGTGATGCTGATGTTAGGACGACTAGTTCAAGTAATGCTGATTCTAGCGAAAATGACACAGAAGATCCTGTGATCGACAAAGGATACATACAACTTAGAAGTAGAAAAGTTACTCGAACACAATGCGTGA
>JAFIDM010099134.1:0-10889 GCA_023159025.1 Thereuonema tuberculata | reverse complement strand
TGAGACATCGATGTGAGGTCTGTATTCAAGCAGGAGGTGGTCATTTTGAACATCTTCTGTAATGGCAACGACCGGCGGAACGAAAAACGTTCCGGTGATTTTCAATGTTGTGAAGGCCATAACTCGGAAATGAAGCATTTCCGGACATATGTTGTAATGAACTATTTTGATTGTCTACATGTGGGAAATACATACCTGAAATTATGCCGTGTATTTTTGAAACACCCTGTATATATAGAATTAAATCAGAAAATTATTTTAACTTTTAAATTAAGTTACTGCTCAATATAAAATTTTAGAAAATTGGCACTAAGCTGTCTACTTGACAAAAAATCACTTGAAAACACGGTTATGTAGGTCTTTTTAATGTTTTTTAATACTGTATTCAAAATTAATTAAACAATTATAGTAGGCTATACCTATATTCAGAACCTGTTGATAGGAATTTGTCATTCCTAATGGGACTGTAACTTTTGTATTTAAAAATCATAGTCTAATAAAAAAGAATACGATTATTATTATTATTTCGCGAATAGGCCACAACGGACCACGCGCTAGCCCCTACTGACAACGTCAGAACAAGGCTAGGAAATCAGAGACGAGAAAGAATGCACTTTCTCGTCGAGGATACACCTGAGAGAGTGAGTCACAGGGGGGAAACGAACGAAACACAGAAGACGAAAGAAACATCCATGCCACTACCGGGATTCGAACCTGGGAACTGGCGCACTAGACCACACGGCCACGCCAGCACGGCCGATTATTATTATTAATTTATATTACGAACTGAAAGTATAAGATTACAATAATAGTAATATTGTTTTTTTTTTGTATTTGAGGATGACAATATTAACAAACCCTTTTTTTTTAATATTAAAATTAATTTCATTTAAGTCTTTAATAATAGAATTAAAAAAAAATTATCTCTATTTAAAGAACATTCTTAAACAAAATATATAAGAAAAAATAAAAATATCAAATCCACTTCAATACGTGCTGAATATTTAAATATTGAAATTTTACAATCATTTTTTAAAATCCTGTTAAATTTCAAGAGACACAATGAACACGCAGAAACTACGCAAAGGATTCACACCCCCGAGCTTGTCATCGTGAAGAGACTACGATGGACCATTTCGCCCTTGTTAGGGCTCATCAGCCACTGATAACAAACTCAGAAGGTGCGAAAGGTTAACCATCCCGGCTCTTGCTCCCAAGAGCTTGACTTCTCCCCAAAGAAATCCAGAATAAAAATTAATAAAAATTAAAAATACAGTATTTCCTTGGCCTGCAACTCGCAAAGCAAAAAAGGAATTTAATAATAGCATTAAATAAGAACTACGCCATAAATAGAAATTATTAAACGTTCTTTGGATTTCTTTGGGGAGAAGTCCCGCTCTTGGGAGCAAGAGCTGGTATGGTTAACATTTCGCACTTTCTGAGTTTGTTATCAGTGGAATTTGGCTGGCTGATGAGCCCTAACAAGGGCGAAACGGTCCGTCCCACTCTCTTCACGACGACAGCTCGGGGGTGCGAATTCTTTGCTCAGCTTGTGCGTGTTCATTGTGTCTCTTGATTAGTTCACTCTGCACTTTAAGAACGTTTAATAATTCCTGTTAAATTTCTTTCAGGTGTAAATATGCCTTCGTTTTATTGTGTGCCTGGATGCAGGTCCAATTTAGAAATAAGAGATGACAAAAGTCTTTCAATTTCCAAAAGAGACACAACATTGCAAATTTTGTTTTATGTATTTAAAAACAGAAGCTGAAAAATTAGAAAATCATGAATTAATGTAGATTTACTGTTAGATGAGATTATTATAAGACCTGAAATTAATTTTTCTGTGAATACTTTGTCTGGCTTCAGTGCAAACAAAAATTTACAGGCTGACAACAGTGTAGAGAGTTTTATGATATCTTTTATATATTCAGACAATAAAGATTTTGCAGCCCTTATTCCTGTTAAAAATTTAACTGCTGGTGATTTTCTAGAAATGACAAGAGCAGATAATAGAAATTGTAAAAAAGCTGGATACCCTATTATTAGTGTTATTGCTGACAACAGGATCAACAGAAATATGTTCATTCAGCTTTGTGGTGGTACGTTAACAACTTACAATTCCAAAAACGGTGAATTCAAAATCTTTGTGATTCTGTCCATATTCTTAAGAGCATCAGAAATAATTGGATAAACCAACAAACCAAGAAGGCTTCATTTTTTTCTCAGATCTGGGAACTACACTGAAATTTTTACAGTATCATTTAAAGATTTGAAATTAATTCATGGGAATTAAAAAGCAGCTTAGTAAAAGTTCCTCCAAAATTAAATGAAAAAGCTCTTTCTCCAAGTAACCTTGAAAGAAGAACGTCCAGTTTATGTTTGAGAATTTTTCAGGAAACAAATATTGTTGCAAAATCACTTTTGGACAGTCAGAATAGTGAATAGATGTAAGAGGATAGGGAAGACTGATATTTTTCTTGTTTCTTAGATTATATGAGGATTTGCAGATTGTAATAAAGTGATGGAAAGTAGTCAACATCAAGAACACTAGAAAAGGTCATGTTAATTATAATTTCAAAATAATCTTATTCACGGTGTTTCCTATCGATACTTCAGCTTGACGTCTTGATAACGACAGAAAAAAAAAAACTCTGAAAAGACAGACAAGCAAATGCATCTGTGCTTTTATTTGCTAGAAAACTGTTCTGCTCGACCAGCATATAGAAGCACAATTGCGTTTGCTTTTTTTTTTTCAATTATCAAGAAAACACCATCAGTAGAATTACTCTTCAGAAGCACTTATTTTTAAATTTTGTGGGTTAAAAGTATTTTATTTTGAACAACAGTTTTTTGTGTTTGTTTACAAGTTCAGATTAAAACCATTTTACTGAATATTTGATGCTTCAATCATTATCAGACAGATCTTCAGCTAAGTATAGGGTCTTAATATTTTTATCACTTTTGGTTGTTTGTAAATGCATGGGATAATATTTATTTTTATTTCATAATGTATTATAAAGTAGTCAATCTAAGTTAAAAGTATGTTGAATGTTGCTATTCTGCATAAAAAAAGGCTGTAATAAGGTAGCATAGCAATGGCTTGAATTTTCAATTAAAACAGGATGTATAGATTCAAACTTGATGATGTAGATCACAAGTTTACAATTACCGATTTTGTCATTACATTTTAAATTAAAATATTTGTAATTCCCATCAGTGTTATGATTAACTTTTTATATATTTTTAAAACATTTCAAAATTTGTCATTTCCAAAAGGAAAACAACATGGGAGAGATTTTTTTTTTTTTTAATTTACTGAAAGAAGTAGGATTTCTAATAGTCATTTTTAATCATTCCAACATTGATGTTACAGCAATGGCAGTTTACGTTTTACTGTGATAAAATTAAATATCAATTTGTGTATATACATTATTTATGTTTTGTAAATAAACTATCAAACTTTTTATATCTACATTGTTAAATTACTTTATAACTTGTTTTCATTCACACATTATCTGATAAGCAATTTGTTGATTAATAATATATAGCAGTTTTGTGCAACTTTATATGAAGTTTATAAGTTTAACGTGCGTGAAATATAATTGATGAAATGTGCCTACGCACATACTAAGAAAATAAAATGAAAAAACAAAAATAATAAATAAATAAAATAAAAACGTCACGATCGATTTCATTAGCGCTCAGACTAACATCATCTAGTGAAGAAATAACACAAGATCCAGTCTTTATAGGCGAAGACACAGTTCCAAACCAATCATTTTTAGAAAGGTTCAATATTGTCTATAGTGTTCTTGGCTATTAACTGATGAATGTTGAAGTAAAGACTGGCATTTAACATATAAAATACGGCATATCTTGAACGAAGAATATAAGTTTAACGTGCGAGAAATATAATTGATGGAATAAAAGTTCAGCCTACGCACATACTAATAAAATAAAATAAAATGAAAAAAATAAATAAATAAATAAATAAAATATCATCCTACATCCCTACTGCAAATATCAGTTTACCTCATCTACATCTGAATATTCAATGGTTTGGAACTGTGTCTTCGCCTATAAAGACTGGATCTTAAGTTATTTTTCTTCACCAGATGATGTTAGTCTGAGCGCGAACAAAATTGATTGTGACGTTTTTATTTTATTTATTTATTTTTTTTTTCATTTTATTTTCTTTTCTTAGTATGTGCGTAGGCTGAACTTTCATTCCATCAATTTACATGAAGTTATTTAATATACGAAATATTAATTTCATTAAAAATAATGCTAAACTATAATGCAGTATTTTCTTCATCTTATTTCATATCTATAAGAGAATTGGTGTATTAAAAGCTTAATATTCACATCAACATATTATACAAACAGTAATTTCAATTTCCTAATATGATTTTAAAATTTTTCAATAACCAGTTTCAAACATGCTTAATATTCACAGAGCAATAAGGTTTGAATAAATAATAATTATTGGAATGGGGAGTTGATGTTGAGGATTACTAAGAACTAATTTATTTTTATGGACAAGATTTTATCATAAATCATAATAGTTCATTTATATTGTTTTCAAAAACAATTTGCAATACTGGTTCCAAAGAACATTATATTTGTAAATAGCTATAAAACTTAAAGAATGGTCCTTTTGTTATTTGTAAATATTGCAGAATCCCTTTTTGGAAGACATATCATTTGCTTCAGTAGTTTTACAATTTCTTTTAAAAGGAGAGCCAATATATGAAAATTTTGATGTAATGAACTTTAACAAGCAAATTTTAATTGTCTGAGTCTTTAATTGCCGTGTATTTGTTTCATCTGACTTGAATTTTGCTGGTATTGGTAGAGATATCTAGGAAATTTCCTTTTGCTGATGAATGTGGCTATTTACAAACATCAATGTTGTTTTCGATCAATTTTGTTATGACTATGTTGGCCCAAATTTGGCACGGCCTTGTTGGCCCAACGGTTTCCTGTGAACATTGGCACGACCGCATTGGCCCAACGCTGGGAAAGTGTATGTTGGCAACTCTGCCAATTACAACGTTGGGCCACCAGTTTTGTGTTACATGGAGAGTATGTGGTAACGAAAACTGGTTTAATGTATGACAAAATTTTCAATTATTTATAAAAAATGTTAAACTCAAATGTGGAAGTTCTCCTTTTCAGGATATGTATTACTCTATGATACTGATCAACAGTCAAAAAATTAAAAATTTTGGGATTGGCATTTTTGAAAAAATTATTTTTGAAAACTTTTCAAAAAAAATTCAGAAGGCTACAGCAAAAGAATTTGAACACATTTTCAAACGAAGTATCTCATTTTAATTAAACAAATATTAACTTTCAAAAAAAAAAAAAATATCTTGAACCGTTCGAGATAGTGTGGTTCGAAAATTTGCCGAAAATCGCAAGTGAGAAATGACGCCCAAGGTGCCATCTTTGGCACCCTGTATCTCTGACAAGGAATCGAACAAAACAAAAAAATATGGGTATCTATCAAAAAAATCTGAGACTATGAAGGTAACTCCCTGCCTGAATTGATATAGACTATGCCATTCGTTGATTATTAGAAGAATATAATTTTACTGAGAAAATTTAAATATTCAAATATTTGGAAGAAAAATAAACTGATGACAAAATAGTTTTTTTGCAGTCATCATAATAACGACCATTATTGTTATCCACAGATACTTGATTTGTTGGTAATCTGTTTCTGGATCTTAATGATAAAAAAGGTTGTAATATTATATTTAAGCATGAAGAACACAATAACATATCCATACTTTAGTTATTATGTAATAAAAAGTAACCATTTTAAAAAAACACTAATATTAATTTATTAGCTTATTTGATATCAGGTATTTCTTCCACAACCTTGGGAATGAAAATTTTCAGAGGAATAGAGAATTACTGCAGTGTTAAAAATTTGAATTACTTGTAGTAACTGAAAATCGTAAGTTTTGGCTTTCATTTCAAAAGCAGAATAGGAAAGTTGCAAGTGAGACCATCTAAAATCATTTCATATATTCACGTCTTACAAGGAATGCATCATAATTTACGATTTGGAACCAGTATCGTAAATTTCATCTCAAGATTCTCAAGAAATGAGAATTTTAAAGAAAGCTGATATCTCAAGAATTCACAAGAAATCTTAAGCACACAGTCTAATTCAGAATAGGTTCCCATTAAATAAACTTTTGGTTATTATTAGGAGAAAACAGAATTGTAGCTACCAATTATTCATTTTCACATTCTAAGAAAATCCATAATGTATAACTTCAACTGAATTACATGACACTCAAGAATGTTTGCTAAAGAGCAGATATAACTTTCTATTATTAAGAATTAAACTTGTCACTACACGTTTCTCAAGAATCAGTTATAACAATACTAAAGAAAAGTTCGTGACATTTTACAATTTCATTTATCCTGGATATCTAGAAAATGGATGGCACAAAAATGAATACAGGATTTGCAATCTTGCTGTTAACTTCCTTCTGGAATCCACAAGTTTTGTATTCTCCATGCATGTGACATTCCTTCCCCTATGATGAAGTGAATTTATAACTCTGAAACCATAGCAATATATTAACATTTAGGTTTGATTTTATAACTGCATTCGTTTTTTTTTCTTTTTGCAAGTTTGGAGTAAAAAAATAGTGAAATGAGAAAATCACTCCTTAATGGCTGCTTGCTTTACATGCTCTCGAAAACTTGCCTGAAACTTGTCACTTGCAGATGGCCGAATTTGGTATCGTTTTACATGGGAAGTTTCGTTTTGTTCTTATTGATACAGTGAAACCTCCACTAACGGACACTCCCGAAAAGCGGACAATTTTGCAATCCCCAGTCCCTTAATATAGACGTTTCCATGTATTGACCTCCGATTAGCGGATACTCCCAATAACGGACAACATTCTACAGAAAATGAACGATCTTGTATTGTTTTTCAAAAGCAATAGAATCAGGCTACAGTAATACGTCGGAAATTTTGAAATTATGGATCACGAACTCCAACGAAAACTCCAAACACATCAAAGTTCGGAAACGGAGGCAAGTGCGATCGACTCTATTGTCTTCGATTGGTTTTGTACTGCATGAGCAAAAAACATTCCCATTACTGGGCCATTATTGCAAGAAAAGGCGTTGGAAGCAAAGGGGATTCTGAAGGCCTTGCAAAGTTAAACGATTTAAATATTCATATTGAGAAACATGTTTTCAGTGCAAAAAAGAAATGTCAAACTCTGTTAACTGATTACTTTAGTTAATAAAATTAATTTTCTAATCAGTTTGTCTACCTTAAAATAATGACAAAATTAATACTGTAATACTAATGGATTAGCATTCATTTAAAAAGGAAAATAGTAAACAGTTTGCAGTTGTTCATATTTTCTCATAGGGCATTGTAGAAATTTAAGATTGTATGTAATTTTTCATTAAATGACATGCCATAAGCTAAAAAGTGAAAAAAAGATAGCCCTCCCCAATAGCGGACACCTCCTAATAACGGACGAAACTTCCGGTCCCGTGACTGTCCGCTATTCGGAGGTTTCACTGTACCATGATTAAAAATGGAGTGGTAGGGAACGATGAAGTTGTTGGCTTTCAGATTTAGTTTGGTTGTCAATGCTTGATTCTTCCAACAGCAGTGACTAAGAAAAAAATACATGGTCCAGACATGGTTTTGTTTATAAAGGTCAATCAATAAATTAAGCTAGTCAGGATTCCAAGTAATTGCTGTCATTTTCAAATTTATGTTTCTTGCCATTATACACATAGTATCACCTTGTTTCTAAAAACTTGCCTGAAAATAGAGCAAGCTTTATTTAGAACAAATGGCAGGTTTTACGAGCAAGCGAGTTTTTTGAGCCACTTGCTCATGTGAGGGAAGTTTTCAAGAGAATGTAATGCACTATAAGAGAATTTAAGCTGTGTAGCTTTATTTATCCCAAAAATAATGGTTTAAATACTTTCAGTCATTTAAAATAGTCTTAAGGCTACTATTGAATGATTAACAATAAGAATTTTCCTTTTGTTATAATCTTGAAAGTAATCAACATACAAAAACCGTTACTACAAGTATTATAATCTAAAATAGTGATTTCATCTATTTATTATCATATTTCTGTAATAAACTAATTATGTCACAAGGATTCCATCCTTTTGAAAACATTTATAGGAGGAAAAAAAAAAAAAGTATGAATTGTCTACTGCAATTCAATCAAATTATTCTAACAGAATAAAAATCGGCATGATTGGCTTACTTAACACTCAAGTGCAGGATTATTGAATTTATTTGTAAGGAGATAATTGTTATTTCGGCTAGAGTCTAGAATACGGTACTAGCCAATAGGATGTTTCATACAATATTGCGCAAGGATATGTGACGTCAAATTTTGAGGTCCGAAGGAACGAACTGTTTAGTACAATTAATTAGCCTTCAAAACAAATTTCAACCGAATGAGATCCAAAGGACCCAAGTGTTTATTCCGATTAGCTGTAGGTTAGGTTAAGTGAGGTCTGCTCAGCTCCAATATGTATCTGTTGGTAACTTTTGGAACAATTTTTCCCGATCCAAAGACGGTCATGTTTGACGACGCGAAAAAAAAAAAAAAAAAAAAAAAAACCACCAACACCCGGTACCGTAAACTAGACTTTTACCGTTATTTCTATTTATTTTTAAGAAAACTATTCCAGAGCTTTTCAACCTGTATAATGAGGCAAGCTGTTGTGCTGCAAGAATAGTCTAAGAGTGCATCTACAATTAACATTTAACTTCACATTTACCAAAATGCTGCAATCTATTCTTTACTTCAAATCTGAGCAAAAAGAAAAAATAAACTACATTCTGTCGTTCTAACAATGAAGGTTAATGAAATTTAAAGTCACATTCAAATTAGCTTAATGAAAGTACTTTTCTGTCATTTTAGGCTATTTTTAAATGTTTAAAATTATTTGTGTGGAAATCCAAAATGAGATTTTTCAAAGGATTCTACTATACGTAGTAAAGCAACGAAAAAGTTTGGTAAGTCGTGAGAACAATTTGACTTGCTGCGGGATTTTACCAAAAACATAAGCGTGCCGTGAAACAATACAAGCAAAACAGATTAAGTACTGATCCCGACGTGTATATCATTATTCGGTTTGGATTTACTTACGGGTACGAGCCAATGACAAGCGATCTTGCCCACGGCGTGTTACTGCTTCCGGCAATTTTCACAGAGTTTGAATACATTATGTAATTTCTTTATCCTCCTGTCACGTGATTGTTCAGAAATAGAAACTTTTAACACACGTCATTGTTCAGAAATCGAAACTTTTCACAATTAGAAACATGGAGGCGTCTTCAAGTGCTGAGATAACAGGTGCCCAGAGATTAAATGCTGGTCTGTGAGATATCCGTTTTTTTTTTTTTAAATTAGCAGATGATCTGCCACAAAACAACGAGACCGTCGAATAACGTAAGACATATTTTCATACATTAAATTTACAACCAAATACAGTTAGAATTAGGTTAGCTAAAATTTACAACCCTAAGGTTCAATTTACAAAGGTTACATTTGGATTCGGTTAGGTCAAGTTAGTTTGGCTTAGCTGCAGGATGTATGTATTGGAAAATAAACCCGCAATTTACACCCATTTCTGTAATATACGCATCAATTTACTCCATTATTCAATTTTAAACATTTGTTTACATAAATTACGTTAACTTCCGGTTTCGTTTCCGCTTCGCAAAAGTAGTTCCCTTGCAGCCATTTTATCTTCCGAGAAAAAAAAATAAAAAAAAAAACACCGTACCCGTAAGTAAGTTTTAACCCATTATTCTTCGTAGAAAGCGAACAGCACTAATTAGCCACTAAACAGTTCTTAAAAAGATAATTTAAACGATGCAAAATGTAAGATAAATACAGAATTATTCATGAAACTTTAACATTATTTTTTTTGATGATTACACATCTAAGTATATTAATTTAAATTTTTTGAAGTTTATATTACATTGTAAACTGCACCTTAAAGCCTATTAAAATATTAATCCTATTTTATAATAATCGGAGATTTGGAATATATTAATATAACAAGATAAACAGGAATATACAATAATTATTTGCGTTTTACAACAGTACAGAATCTTAGCAAGCCTTTGGATTAAGCCTACTCCTATGGATTAAGTCTAATAATCTCCTTAAAACAGTATTTAAAGGATACAATGGGTTGCACCATAACTTTCTGGATCTTTTGGGATCCTTTGTAAGACATGATGAAATATCTCTCGAAGCACAAATCCTAAAATTCTAATTGTATTCGGTTAGAATTCTTGCCCCGACGCCGCTTTACAAACGCATGTACTACGAATTGAAGGCGCTAAACCCTCGTGTTAGCGATCATTCAGCAAAACCTATCAATAGGAGGAGCATGTTTATTGCTACTGAAAAGATAATTTCCTTAGAATTTTTTTAAAGATAATGTTTAATCATCTAAAATATTTTAAAGACTTATAAAAAATTCATTGTTAAAAGAATGAAAAAAGGATAAGCGGAAGTCGGTTTCGAGAGTGTTCATCTATGTGTATCGAAAACCAGAAAGAAGAAATGACTAAAAAACAGAAAAAGGTACAAAAAAGTTTTAAAGAAATAAGATTTAAGTACTATAATAAGTAAAAATATTATATTTTTATACAATTAAAAGTATTAAAAACTAAATATTGCAGATAATATAAAAGTATTAAAAACTAAATATTGCAGATAATATAAAAGTATTAAAAACTAAATATTGCAGATAATATTTGAATACAAAGGCTTGGGTTTTACAATGTTTTTTTTTTTTTTTTTTTTTGTAAAGAATTGTAATTGGCTAGCGCATAAATTTTTAAATAATTT
>JAFIDM010099133.1:0-10889 GCA_023159025.1 Thereuonema tuberculata | reverse complement strand
TGTAATTACTTGCTACTTCATGTGTTATGCGAGTTGTTTGTGCAACCTTCTTGACACTTGCAAAATGGGGTGAAGCCAATCCTGGCTCGATAACATTTACATCTGCCTGTGCATGAGACCTAGCAACCAGAATTAAGTAGCAATGAACATCCAGGGCTTGCATCTGGAAGATCAGTCCAGTAGGGTACCAATTCTATGGTTCTGTTATTCCATTCTCAACCCCATTTACTGTGATCAGTAATGTCAGGCGATTTGGACAGCGACATCTTCCAAATGTGTGCGGTAGTGAGCAGTGTTCGATTTGTATGCTGAAATAAAGCATGTTGTGATGGTGGTATAGATTCAAGAGACTTCAGACCTTGGGTAAATATCAACTTCGTTGCATTATTGACTGAATCTGCACCACAGGTTTTGCTGTACATCAGAACTGTAAAGCGTTCAAGATGAGACATACATGTGGTGTGATTCCAACGTCAAACTATTCGGTGTATTTGTGATGGCAATGAACGTATCAGTGACCTCAGGTTAAGCAGCCCATGTATTCCATGCCGTCTTTGTACCTACTCCAAACATCGATGATGATACATCTCACCCCGTAAATGCATGAAAAAAGAGAAGGGCTTCGGAGCGTTCAGGTCCAAGCGTTTGACAGATGTGATGGATTGGAATCTCTTTAAAGATCTTTCCCGATCCAAAACCTATCCATAATTCTGACATATTCAACTGTTTGAAGTGATAGATGCCAGAACAACCACGTCTGTGTCCACTGTGGTGAGGTATGCTTTGGCATGTCCTTGCTCAGCTGTGTGTTTCCACTGCAACATCATTCTGGTGTCTGCTTCTTCTTGCTCACTTGGAGACATGGTTGATATGTCACTAGTCTTGTTGCTTAGCACCTGATTATCCTTTGTGGTGAACAGTTGATACCAAGCACCAGTGGTAAGTTCAGCCAATTTCTCGCTGAGGAAGTTAAATAAGTGTTGTTTATTGTTGGAGTTGGATAAGAATTTCTCCCATGCTGAACCCTTTGGTATAGGCATTTTTGCAGACACTCTAGTTCGACCCCTTGAAGTGTCACCTTTTTTAACCCGTCTCTGTGATTTGAGACTGCCGTCGTGATATGTCCCAGACTGCATCTACTCTGGTGGTGTTAGGCGTTATTTTGCTTTCTATAAATGGCAGTAGGTGCATATTTGTATATTCCCCGAAAACTGTGGCACGCTGTGGTTTTATAATACGAATAACTGCCGGCATAACCAATACAAGCACTGATGCCTCCTTGGATGATTGAGAGCGTCCTGGATCAGGCATACCGGGAAGGCACCCAAGAAGAGCGGATTTTGTTCCTGATAGTAGTTTTCCCGCATTAGATAAAGAAGGTGGATCACGCTGGTTCTCGTGTCTGAAGAAGTCATCTATGTCTGTCTGTGGTCGTGCTTGCAAACTTAGAAATAGCTTCGTAATGAGCGCTGCATTTGCCTTCGCTGTTCCCTTCACAAAGTCCTTATACATGCCTTCGCCCATCTTCTTGACTTCTTCAGGCATCTAGCAACAACAAGATCCATGACCTCACTAGTATCCAATGTTACGAGTTCCATACCTGTCTCTTTAAATGGATTTACAATTGTTTCATCTTGTGCTTCATTAAGAAGGGCTTTCAGGTGTTGAAGAATTTTGTCTGATCAGCAGCATATTACTTATTATATGTTATTATATATAATTATATTATTATTATATAATATACTGATATTATGGTATAATATTATTCAATCATATATTATGGTCATATATTACTCAAGATTTTATGTCTAATAGAAGCCCATCTATTAAACATACCAATACAGATGGCGGCCATATTGGATTTATAGGAAACAGGCCACCAGAGGTCGCGCACAAGTTGTTTGCGATGGTTTCCTAAAACCTTAAGACCATACCTAAGACTATACCAAATTTCAAAGACTTGGCACAAAGTTCACGATTCTTCTGAATTTCCAATAATTCCAACCCAGCTAAAATTTCGAGACTTATTTTCTAAAAGCCTATTAGTAGAATTACGATTCCTTGGGAATTTTTAATTGCTCACTGATGGGAATTGTTGCTTTTATGTATATTTTATTTTTTTTAATTAAAGGTAGTTAATATTCCACTTTTTTGAATAAGTAGGTTAATTTCTTATTCATTGAAACCAATCTGGTAGATTCATGTCGTAGTTTGATTTGTTTGTTGATTTTTCATTATTAAGTTCATTCTTGGAGTTTTCTACAGCACGGAAGAATTGTTTGAGGTGAACCTCACTTACACGCAGCTGTAGCATTGTTAGTAGATCGATAGGTTTTTGTTGCACGTTTGGCGTGAATTTTCTCTCGAACTGGGAAAAACACGGTTAGGCTTGTGACGTCGTAAAATTTGGTGAACAGTTAATAGGTGAAGAATGCGAGATGTTAAAGAATTTAAGGCAAAATAAAGGTGAAATTATAGAGGTTTTTCTTAGCCGCATTAGACAGAAGGCTGCTATGCTGAGATTCGTCTTAGACGAGGAGGAGACGATAAGAATCGCCTTTAAAGGCATGATGCCACAATACCGGGGATACATTTACCTAGATAAATGCAAAACCACTAAAGATTTTCTTAGATACGCCAAACGTGCAGAATCAAATTTAGAGTTTAGTAGTTCGACACAGGCTAAGACAAATATGGTAGCCGGAAATTGGCGCGCTGACGGTATGGATACCGAAAGAAGTGCAGCTAGGGGGAGAGTTTAAAGATCAGTCTAGTCAGACGAGAGACGTATATTGTTTTCGGTGTGGGCGTAGGGGAATTTTTGCCACCGATTGTTATTGCCGCTTCCGGAGGAATCAGGGAAACGGGGGTGGGTCAACTCCGATCCGGAAGGACGAGACCCAGTAACCTTTCCTTTTAATGTCAGTGAATGGTGGAGTAGCGAAGCGGGGGTGGAGCGTGTGTCTGGTGGTGTACAACACCGAGATACGTTCCACTTTAGTGGTGTTGGAGGCGGTGGAGAGGTAGTAGGAGGAGGTGCCCCTTTTGTTAGTGTCAGACTGAGAGGGGGGAGAATTATGAGATGTCAATTGGATACAGGTGAGATTACTGTTGCCTCAGCGAGGAACAGGAGAGGTATCTTATTGAAAACGGATTTGACTTTTACTCTAGAAATACCGAGGTGATCTTAGCAGACGGAAGTAGTCAGTTTACCGATCGGGTTTATATAATAGAAGGAGTGCTTGTCAGTGAAAGAACGGGTCAAATGCAAGCTAAAGAGATAGAGTTTAATTTCGAGGCCATCATTATTCCTGGGAGATGAGCTTATAGGATTGTCGGCATTAAACGACTATAATTTTGATATATCTCTTAGAGACGGAAAAGCCGTGATTAGGGCAGGGGGGCAGTGCGTAGTTAACAAAGTTGAATCCCGGACCTACGGGGATGACAGTAGGGAGGAACTGATGCGAGTAGTGGACCTTAAGCGGAGGAATACTCCCGTGACTAATAAAAAATATCGTGGGTACACGCATCACATTGATACCGGGGAACACCCCCCGTTAAGAGGAAACCTTATAATTTTTCTCCAAGTGATTGGAATGTTATACAACAAATTGTTTTAGATATGGAACGCAAAGGTGTCGTTTCCAAAATGGAGTCTCCTTGGAGTCTGCCATTCTTTTTACGCAGGTGCCAGGGGAAGGATCCGAGATTTATCATTGACGCTCGAGAATTAAATGCGTTAACTAAGGGAATTTCGTATTACACGCCAAACATTAAAGATATAATCCGACAATTGAAAGGAGCTAGGGTATTTTCGGTGATAGACCTCAAAAAGGCTTATTGGCAGATACCTTTGGACGAGGAGTCTAGGAAAAAGGTAGCGTTTTCTGTTTACGGGATGGGAACTTACTGTTACAACGTGGTGGCGTTCGGGTTGAAGAACGGGTCAGCTTGCCTAAATAGAGTATTGGATGACGTTTTAGGTGCTGAATGGCAACCATTCGTAGTCAGGTATATGGACGACTTAATGGTGGCGACGCCAGATTGGCGGTCACACATCGAAGTGGTAAGCGCCTTGATTGACAGGTTGAACGAAGTTAACTTACGAGTCAACTACGATAAGAGCGAATTTGGGAAAAGCGAGGTCGAATTTCTGGGGTTTAGAGTTGATAAGGAAGGGATCAAACCTTCTCTGGAACGGGTTAGGCCTATTGTAGAGTACCCGGTTCCACGGACCACGAAACAACTCAAACGATTTTTAGGTATGGTCTCTTATTATAGGGAATTTATTCCGAAAGTGAGCATTGTAAATGAAGTTATTAAGGAAGTTATTAAGGAAAAGCGAAAAGTGGGTGTGGAGTGAGGAACAGGAGGGAGCATTTCAGTACTTTGAAGGGCAGGTTGATGTGTGATCCCATCTTGATACAACCTGATTTTGATAAAGAGTTTATTATTTGTAGCGATGCTTCTGGGGAAGGAATTGCAGGCGTGCTGTTGCAGGGGTGTGGGGGAGTGGAAAGGGCGATTTCATTCACTAGCCGAGGGTTGGTTGGAGCGGAGAGGAACTATTCAATGCCGGAGTTGGAGTGTTTAGCTGTGATGTTCAGTGTGGAGCAGTTCCGGTCATATGTGGGTGGGAGTAAATTTGTTGTTTACTCCGATCATAGTGCCTTGCGATATTTAAAATCACGTCGTAACGTTTCCAGCCGTATAACGAGATGGAGCATGAGGCTGCAGGAGTATGACTTCGAAATCCGACATCGTAAGGGGAAGGATAACGTGATCGCCGACGCGCTGTCGAGGGTTAATTGTAGGTGGATGAAGGTGGATGGTGACAGGTGGGGAAAATCCCAGCGCGAAGACAGGTATTGTCGGAAACGAATATATGAAATTGAGAACAACAGGCAGTCAGATCTCGGGAGGGAGAATTTATCGTGGAAAAAGGGTTGTTGCTGAAACATAGGTGGAATAAGCGGAAAGCAGAGGGACGGTTTAATTTGGTTGTACCCAGGGAAGTGGTGATGGATACCATCAGGTTGTGGCATGATGACCCCGAAGTGGGAGGACACAATGGAGTTTTCAAGACTTTCCATAAAATAAAAGAAAGGTTTTATTGGCCTAGCATGTATCGTCATGTGAAGGATTTTGTTTTATCATGTGATCAGTGTCAGAAATCTAAGCATGTTAGATTAGGTAAATTAGGGACAGGGGACATACCCATTAAGAAAGGGGTGTGGGATACTTTGGCTGTAGACTTTACGGGACCGCTGCCGAGGAGTGACAAAGGAAATAGTTTTATTTTCGTGGTGGTAGATGTTTACTCTGGATGGACGGAGGCGATCGGTATGAAATCAGCGAACGCCGAGAGGGCGGTGGGATTCTTAAAAGGCATTTGCTACAGGTTCGGGTTCCCTGATAATGTCGTTAGCGATAACGGATCCCAATTCCGATCTAGCGTTTTTCGTAAGTTTTGTCATGACTACAATATTCACCATCGTTTTACTTCACCTTACCATGCGCAGTCAAATCCAGCGGAGAGGTATATCGGTACTATCAAATCCATGCTTCGATCATACATTCAGGGAAAGCATTCTGTTTGGGAAAGTTACCTTGATCAACTATTGTTTTGTATGTATTGTTTTGTATTGTTTTGTATCCGTGAGTGAAGCTACGGGGTACAGCCCTTCATACGTGGTGTTAGGCCGAGAAATTCATTCGAATTTAGGATGGGAGAGAAGTGATGTCTCGGGCGTGAGCAGGGATTGTGTTGCTAATAAAATCAAAGAGGTTAAGACCCAGATTGATGAGCGGAGGAAGGCAGAGAAACAAAGCTAGGTACGATTTGGGGAGGAGGGATGTAAGGTTCCATTTTGGTGATTTGGTTTTGCTGAAAAGCCATCCGATATCGTCTAAAGTAGACAAAAGGGCGGCGAAACTAATGAACGTTTTTGATGGACCGTACATTGTACACAGGGTAGTTTCAAGGTTGAATTATGTTTTAAAGCCCATAGCTGATCCTTCAGTGAAGAGAAGGGCTGATATAGAACACATGCGAAAATATGTTGTTAGGGAAGAGGTCAAAAACCCGTTAGTGACGCGCCTGTGGTTGAAGGTAAAGTAAGGAGACGCCCCACGAGGAAAAAGGAGGTAGTTCCCTCCCACCCTATGGTCACCAGGAGCAGGAAAGGCGCGGTTTAGTGTCGTAACCGTCTGCGGTGTATGGGCTCGATGCAGCCCCATTGGCTTTTATTTCAAATTAAGCGTCGAGCAGGGGTACAAATGAGGTGAGAAGTTTGCCTGGAAAGGCAAGTGGAAAATTATATTTTGGATTAGTGTGACGTTGTGATGACACCTTCCGGCCTCTATCTTGTGTACCTCAGATGGGAATGGTGGGATGGTATTTCTTTGTAATCGTCGCCGAGGCGACAAATTTATTACAAACGAAGAGAATTGTCGGGGTAACCTGCCACATTTTACTTATTTTTGCCGAGAGGCATTGGTATGTTACTTTTTGTATTATTTGTTTGGTGTTGAAGTGGTGTAGAGCCGTTAATTAGGGACGTTCGTCTTTTGATATCACTGCGGTGATTTTGTTATTTGTCCCAAGGTCACGGTGATGTGCAGCGAAGCCATTGTGTTGATGGTGAGGAGCTTTTGTGAGTAGGCGGCGTTTCGTTTGGTTTTGTTCGTTATAGAAAATTTTATTCTTCGAACTAAATTTTTTCTTAGTAGGGGGGACCATGTGACGTCGTAAAATTTGAATTTTGATTTTAAAATTTAATTAATTAACCTAGGAGACGATACCCTTCTCTCAGGGGTGATGGCTGGAGCTTATCTGCGGGTTTAAATCGCTCGGGTGCGGTTACGAAATGGAATTTAAAGCGAGCAATGATATGAGATTAGGCTTGAATAAAAAATAATTTGTTTATTTAATTTAAAGATGTGTTCAGGTTGTTTTAAATATTATTGAAATGCCGTGATAATCTGTATGTTTTAATATAATGATAAATGTTGGGTTGTTGTCAGATGCATATACTCAGGTAATTCTATTCTATTTGTTCATGTGTTTAATTTTAATATTGAGAAACGATATACGTTTCATTTTATAAAGTTTATGATGATTTTGGTTAGCCGTTTAAGCGTGGGAAACTTCTGCTAGGTAAGATTCCCTGAGAGAGAATCAATGAACCTTGAACCCGTCACGTGACTGTCGATATATAGTTGCGATTTTAAGATGTTGGTGTGGGGTGCAAAGGAGGCGTGTTTGGGGTCATATGATGTGTTTCCTGATGTTTCATTGGTAATCGATACGATGACGTGATCATTCGAAACGGAGAAGTGAGAAAGACAATTATTCGTTTTTTGGTTTTAGAGAGAGATGAACTTGGAGTCGAAAGACGAAAGGTCGCTCAAAAGGCTCGGCCGAGATGGTGTTTCCGTTGAGCTGGGAGACTGGATACTTGTCTCCAGAACTTAGTGTTCGTCGATGACATGTTGGTGTACGGTGAATCCAGCGTATTAACAGTGCTTCAAGATCCATAGAAGACGGTGACAAAACGACAAGTGGTGCTTCGGACTTCCCGTGTGTTCGAAAGGATTGTTGTGCCTTTTCCGACGAAGAACGATGGAAGTCAACACCCATTCAACGATAGTATTGTGAGTATAAACTTTTTATTAACTCCGAAAAGAAACATTTACTGCAAGAAAAGGAGGACGTTAAAACATGGAAAAACAGGAAGCAATTTGTCAGCGAAAACATTTCTACAAGCATCAGAATGCAAGGGGTGGAAGTCATTATTAAGAATTTGACGTACAGCGTTATGAAAGGAGATTCGTCGTGTTTAATTTAGCACAAGGGTTCGTTTTGTGTGTTAAAGGTTCTAAACCGTTGTGTTTTCATTTCATGTTAAAGTGTGGGAAACATTTGAACTCTGGTTTCTTTGAAGATAAACTGTCGTTTCCATTGTTATATGGAAAATTCAGACTTCGTTACATAGGGTGAGAAGCCGAGGAAGCGTTCGATAACCTCGAACGAGGGGTGTAATATACAAACTAAGAACATTACTCAACTTTGGAAGGACATTTCTAAAAAGGTTAATCTTTATATAAAGATAGCAAATTTGTTTGTTAATATAATATTTTCATAATCTATTAAAGTAACTTTGTAATAAAGGTGATGTTTTCCTATTACATGGAAAATCGGTTATCTTGGGGGTTGAAGTGAGGTTAAAGCAATTGTTTCTAAAGCAAATCAGTTAATTTGTTCTTAATAGTAAATTTATGCATTGTTTGACATTGTTTATTATGCCAATATTTTTTTTCAGGGGAATTTGCACAGGTACCTGATGGAGGGATAGGGTATTTTTATATTTTTGTATTTAGGAAGCAAATAAGGCATTCTAAAGCTGTTGCATGCTTATATATATATATATAATGTTTTGTCAATATAATCTTGTTGTTTTCTCAAAAGCCTAATTTCAAGTTAATAATAATAATAAAAAAAAGATTTTGTTATTACAAATTTTAAAGCTTGATTTTATAATTTAATCAGTATTAATAAAGTTATTTTGTCAGTGTATAAGGTGGTTGTTTCTTTTAATCGGGGTTAGTATTAAAGCCAACTTAATCCCAAGATTAATTACTTTGAGATTTACATCCTATTATCTGGCGGTTTAAGAGAAAAGGGGATCATTTCGTCTTAGGGGAGTAAGTTAGTGACTACTCTATTGTTTTAATTAACTTAAAGGGGTCAGTTCACAAAACATAGTGGGTTGTTTTATCCCCAGTTGTGTTTATTATTAAATTAAGGGGTGTTTTGGATAATTTAGAATACAGGGATTGTCTGTGGTAATCTCATATGGGCCCAGCTGCTACAGGATTGTCCCTACATTTCCGACACCGCAATCAGGCTAGACTAAAAGGTTGAAGGCCAAAGGTTTGTATTTTTACTTATTTTGGTAGCAGAGTTTTTATTTATTTATTTTATAGACGCATAGTACGTTACAAAGGTTGTAGCCGAGCCGTGGTTTTGTTTTGTTTTCGGCAGTGCGGATTATCACATTCCGCACGTGTCAGTCTTAAGAATCGTTGTCTTTTTTTTTTCTCCGTAATATGAAATTTTCCTCCGTATTTTTGCCGTGAGTTTTTTTTTTTATTTATTCCTTCCCAAATCCTATCCGATTGAGTTTTTATTTGTTAAGATTTTTGGGGAAAAGATTTTCACTGTATAAGTTCCTAAGTTTAATTAACCCTAACCCTTGTTCCACTACAGATTGAAAAAGATCCTCTGTCATAAAATCTGCATCGGATCTACTACACCAGGAGCCTCCTATCGATCATTTAGAATACCGGTACGTCCAAACACCATCAGCAGACGGAAACATCCAGCCCTAAACGATGGATGTCGTTGACATCAAAGGGCAATGGGAGCGTTCCATTCGCCCATCAGCATTTCAACGAGTTACGGTAGGTAGTAGACATGAACTTTTTTTTCGTTTTTTAAGATCGCAGAAGTTGAAGAATTGGTGAACTATTCAAAAGAACTCATTAGTTAATTTTATCTTCAAGAAGTTAAATGAACTCTAGTCCGATTGTGACCAGAAAGAATTTATAGGAAGTGGAACTTTGTGTTTGCTTTAAAGATTAACTCTAGAGTTTAGTGATATTAATATATAATTTATTTTATTTTATAGTTTAGTTCCATTTGCAATTAATTATGTGATTTTATACTCTTTTCTTTCAGTAAAGTTATAGATTTGTTTAAATTGCATTTTCTGATTTAAATATTTTAATTTTAGGGTCCTAGGATACCTGTTATTTTTCTCTTAATTGTGATATTTATGTATAACTTTAAGAAAATCTTCCTCATCGGATAGGAGAGGATTTAAAAACTTTATTTTGGGATTGACTATTTTCATGTATTGATCATAAGATCAGTGAAATTTCAGAATTTGTTATTATCCTGGAATTAATAAGGAAATTTTTGATTTACCTTTTTGATTAAAGATTGTTTTGTTAGTAAATATTAAATTTAATAATTTTCTTTTTAATTTAAAGAGTTTGTTTATTTTAATTCTTCAGTAATAAACATAACTCTGCGAATACTTACTCTCACCCACACCCGCTTTTATTTATTGATTCCTCCCCATGACGCCTAAACGATTCGCTGTTAATAGGATGGTTTTTATCGCTAGTAGGCGCTACATCATATATGTACATAATTTCGGTTAATGAAGTTTATTTGAAGTTTATGGAAACTTGTGTTAAACATGAATATCAATAAATAATGAAAATCATTGAACGTAAGAATATTTAAAATTCTAACAAACAAGACTCAAAGTTTACAAATTATGTATCTATTCTATATTTTGATGTTTTTAATAATAGAAATGAATTTTGTGTAATAGGAGGCACTTTTTAATGAAGTACAGTAAAACCTTGTTAAGTCGTCACTCAAGGGACCAAACATTTTTGACGACTTTAGCGGAGTGACGACTTAAGCGGAGTGGGAATTTTTTTTTTAAAAAAAATACTGAAATACAGTATTTTCATGAATTGCTGTAGGATTTGGTGAGGAAAAAAAAAAAAAAAAATCAGAAATCAATACATGCAAATGAATGAGTGGAAAATAAAATAAGACACTTTTTATAGTTACCACGTTTTAATCATTTTAAAAGAAAGGCAATATCTGTCTTTAAAACGTTCCAATCAACCATTACTGTCGCCGAAATCTTCAATGTTCAACTCCTTAGCAATTTCCATGGCTTCTTCTTTGAGAATCACATTTTGCACATTTTGCGATCTCTCTTGTTTTAGCCATCGAACTAAAACCTTCTCGACCTCGTCAAACTTCAATATTATAAATAAAAGATAAACTTCATAGATAA
>JAFIDM010099132.1:0-10889 GCA_023159025.1 Thereuonema tuberculata | reverse complement strand
CTTAATTGTTATTTAAATTCTTTTTTATTTCGTTACAATTTCATTTTAAGCTGAAGAAGAAGAGACATGTTATATCTCTTCGAAAATTTCTTTGAATAAATGTATGTTTTATCGCATTTATTTATGTGAGTATGTTGTGGATTTATAATAATAGTTCCAGAAGAGAAGAAATTAGGAAGAAATATGGAATAAATGTTTCTAATTAAAACTTTGGTCAATTAATTTTTTATTGATATCAGTGAATTAAGATAGATTAATTTGAAATAGTGTCTGAAGATATATTCAGTGGCAGTTAATGAGTAAATTATTAACTCGATGGAGTTCACGGAAAAAACAAAACGAAATAATAAAAGAAAAGTAAAACGAATACAAAGAAATACAGCAACGATAAATAAGACATTATCAATAGTGATTTCGCACTTTACCGGAAGCGAAAAATATGGCAGCAATATTTGAAAAAATAGTTCTTATTTCGTATTTTTGTTATATAATGTAACTTATTTTTATATTCTTTTATTGAAGTCAATGGAGGAACTTTCAAATTTTATTGTAATCACTACTGCTTTGAAAACATATTTAATATTTATTCCTCATTGAAATGAAGATCAAGTTCTCCAAGTAATGAGGATAAATACATGCCTATAAGAATATCTGCCACTTTTATATGTCTATATGCTTACTGAAGTTTTAGAATTTTCCTAAGCGATCTCATTTTTCTAAGTCACAGACGCAATACAACGACTACAGTCTCTTGTCAAAGAATTTTGTGGTTGATATGGATTTCATGGGAATTACTGATGAAGCTAAGAGGTTTTGTTCGTGATCTTAGAATAAATATCTTTCAAAAATTAGTTGAAGTTTATAGATCTTTGATGTCAGAGGTAGACTATCTTATTTTAAGGGTTTTATTTGGTATCAAAATAGATATCAACAAAAAAAAAAAAAAATCACTCTCTTTTTTAATAAGATTTTTTTTTTCAAGCACTTGATTATTGCAATTAACAGTCAGGTCTTTAGGTTTCTAAATTAAAAATCCCAATGTCATTTTTATTCGTAATGTTTTTATCCGTAGACTGACTGTTTCTCTTGTAATACAGTAAAATTTGTCAAATCCGGCCTAATGTAATTAGGTAGGCCGGATTACAGAATAATTAGATAGGCCGGATTACAGAAAAGCCTGACTACACAGAGTTTTCTTAAGATAACTTAATAGCTCAATTTTTGTGAAGACATAATGCCAGATTTAAAAACATTTAATCCCATTTTTATAATTTTGTACTCAAATATTTATTAAAAACAATACAAATGTGCTTTTTCCGACACCAAGCTCTAGAGATATTTGTTTTGCAGATTCCCCTACATCTAACCTCCCTATCACAAAAAGCTTCTGTTCCATAGTGACAGAGATTTACTTTCTTTTTTCACTCATAATTAATATGCGCGGTTAGAGAAACAAAATAGGGAAACGAATCTAATTATTAAAAAAAAAGTCTTTCAATATATCAGAATATCATATATCATATATTAAATGACTTTGTTTTCTTCGTCTATAATATTGTAACCTTAGTCTCATTGTTAATGTAAGCGTTAAAAATATAGCCAAATTTACGGCTAAGAAACTAGTCGCTGTATTTTATTATATTAAAATATTTTTAAATTAGTCAAGTGCATGGCAATATTAATGAGGATGATGAAGAAAAATACAGTAAGCGATTTTTTTTTAAATCCATCACACGGGTCACCTCAAAGGGTTACGATTTAGGCGGTTAACCTATTACGAGAATCACGACCCGTCTGCTTATTGTTATCTCAAGAGCGCCGTTAGCCAGATGAAGCTTAGTTTATCTAGTAAAAGTTGGTGCAAGACTATTTTTAAATAGGTTTACCTGCAAAGCTCATTATACTTTTCAATATTTCATTGAATAATTTTTAAATTGATTTTCATATGGAGATTCATCTTGTCGACCATCTTGAAAAGTAGTGCCAACACGACCATTTTGTCGATACTCAGAAAAATAGGCTAACATCCGGTGGTAACATAATCTGAAGTTTAATCTGATCAGCTAGTAATGAACTATCAAATGAATTATTTCATTTATGACCGGACACCAGCAATAGTTGACTATTATTTTTAATTAGGTATATTAGTTTAACTGAATTATGTTCAGTGAATTCGTTGAGGATTTGTTTATAGATTCATAGAGCTTTGAATGATTCTTTGGGAAACTAGTGCTTGAAGATGCATTTCATGATTTCGGAAAGAAGTTTAAGGGAAGTTGGTTTCCAGTTCTTCAGGAATTGAATTTTTAATATTATTTATTTCTATTTAAAACTCCCTTTTAGAATGAAGTCACTTAATAATCATGATTTCTACAATTATTACATTTTAAAATTTTTGATCATTTATTTCAAACAAATACAATTTAAGAAAACACCAATAACTTAAGAATATCATCCAACTATCAGTCATCGGAATTAGGGCAGGAATCATTTGATTCTCTCTGTGGATATCTAGAACGATGAAATCTACGCCAAGAATGTGAAGTTAGGATTAAGGTATCTGGGTTAATCATCTCAGGAATTATCATTATCCTCTTCTGCGTCATTATCCTCAGCTTGATCATTCAATAGTTCCCGTCGCCGTCTCCTGGTTCACGATCTTGTGCAGTCAAAAGAACCACCAATGAACATAGAATCAAAGCGATAAGAATAGTTTTCTTCGAAATTTCAGAAAAAAAATGAAAATACGTTATTTAAGAAGAGAAAAATCAAGAGAAAGTTGACCGAAGAAGTAAGAAAAGAGTTTCGTCTATTGAAGGTCACTCGGGTTAAAAGTTCTAGAAACAATACTTTGAAATTTCTAAAAGATAAATTATATTCAGTAGGTTATCTATATTGAATTCGTCAGATGATGGATCTCTGTCTAAATAGATATCTAATAAATACTAAGAAATCTTGGATGCTTTTGATTTTTTTTTACACAAAGTATTAATTGTTAAATCACTGACATTTATTGATACCAATGTTGTTGGACAGTCATAATGTTTTAACAGATAAACATCAACAGCATTACAAGTAATTTTAATCTACAATTTGAATTAGTTAAAAAGATTTACTTAGTTTACATTCTTGTTCTTCGCAACGTTCCCGGTAGATCTCAAAGTAACTAATGGTATAGGGCAGTGATGCACAGTCCAGGGCCCAGTAGTATTAACTTAAAATGTGAACCTTTACATTGATACAAACAGATACCAACGTTGAAAAATGTTATAACTTGCAATTTAGCAACTGTCTCAGACTTTAGTATTGGAATGTTGGTTTAAAACACAACTAGCGCAACTATTTGATAATTTTTTGATATAAATTACATTGCCATTTATAATAATGATCATGAATTACAAATGTCAAATCATTGATTAGTAAGACATAGTAAGGGTTGGAGGATGGGACGCTGCGGCCCTTTATCAGAACTTTTATAAAACTATTCGCCGTCAGACTGTTAAATTTGTGAACCACTGGTATAGGGCATCGCTGGTAATAAAACAACCTGATTAATCAAGTCAAAACAACTTGAATCTGACAGATACAACTGATGTCAGAGACATATTTTCTTTCTGAAATTTAACAATTGATGTTTTTTTTTCTTCTTTATTATCTAAACTTGTGTAAGTTTCTCCATATACATTTACGTGTAGTAATATCATTATATCTATACCATAATCAGTCAACGACTTCAAGAATCTTTTTTTAATTACATTGAACATAAATATTTATAGTAAAATACCAATTAACATTAAATTATAATGATTATCTTATCGTGATATAAAAAAAGATATAAAAATGAAAATGCAGTTTTGAAAAATTAAGCTAATATTTTCTTTCAGAATAAAATTTAAGACCAATGTTCAAACTGGCATCTGAAGACAATCCTGTTTCACGCTTATTAGGCGATCATCAGTTGAGAGTAGAACATTGCAGGTCTCATAATGGAGGTGACTTGGAAGTTCAATAAGAAAAGCAGTGGAACCTCCATGACTATAAACTAAAAACATAAAAACACATTAACAATAAAGGAAAAGAAATTAATATGCTGGGCTCTGCCAGCCTCAATGAAATTTTTTATCTTTTTATGTTTTTAGTTTATAGTCATTGAGGTTCTACCGCTTTTCTTATTGAACTTCCAAGTCCCCTCCGTTATGAGACCTACAATGTTCATTCTGACTACTCTCAACTGATGATCGCCAAATAAGCGTCAAACAGGCTTGTCTTGAGATGTCAGTTTGAACATTGGTCTCAAATTTTAATGTGTTTACATATCTTTTAGGCACTTTTCCTTTAGGCTTTTTCTTAAGAGCCCAGCACATTAATTTCTTTACCTTTATTTTTAATGTGTTTTTATGTTTTTAGTTCATAGTCGTGTAGTTTCCACTGCTTTTCTTATTGAATTTTCTTTAAGATTTTAAAAAAAAAATATTAATTTCATTTTAAAACTAATTAGTGAAGGAGAAAATTTTTTTAACGTGTGCTCAGTAATTGATAGTGACGAAATAACTATTATTCAAAATACCAAATTTAAAATTAACAAAATATAATTAACAATACAAAATATAAAAACATACATCATGTTCAGGAGCTTTTGAGCTGCCGTTGCGGCGCTCATTTTCAACATTTTTGTAAAAGGTACGGTCTATATATATATACGTATTGGAAATGTAAATTATTCTTAATTATTTACGCATCTATGAACAATTATTACTTCGCAATATGTATATATGTAATACGGTACTTTTTGTAAAATTATTCAAAAGAGCTCCGCAAAGGCAGCTCGAAAGCTCCTGAACATGTATTTATGTTTTTATATTTTATATTGTTAATTTTTAATTTGTTAATTTAAACTTTGGTTTGTTGGCTAATTTCGTCACTACGAACTAATTTTTAAACCTTGTATTTTATCTTATGCTTAGTTATAAGATTTTATTAAAAGGGCTAATATTAATTTAAATTTTAATTTCTTTTATATTCCACAAAAAATAAAAAAGAAAGTTCTCCCTTAGCAACATTGTATAAAGAAATGCAAATAAACATGGCTGGATCATGTCGCAAGTGGCCACTTTGTTAAACTTAATGCAGTTTTTTTTTTTTACTTGTACTTCCGAAATAAGTTAGAAAGTCCAAAAATATTTTTGAAGGATTTCCACAGATTTTGCTTGGGGGTTGAAGGCTTGTACGTTCGACGTTAAATGCTGGATTTGATTAGTAAGTAATTTGACTTTCTTGTGCAAATTTAATAGTCTATGAGAAAAGACTTTTTCCTTAATTGAGCAAGTGCTCGTTGAATTTGCGGAGAACGTTCACGTACCTTGTTGAAAGATCAACTTGGAGGCACTAGGTCTCATTTCTTACATGCGTTGTTGAACAGCAAGGCAGTTTTTACGGCCGCTAACTTCAGTTGACTTCTGAAAAACTGGTTCACCATATATTGCTGGGGTCCAAACATTATATCATAGAAAATGATGAATAATACTAAGACGGCGATTTTTACCATTGAGAATAAGTAAAAAAAATTTAAATGTGCACTTGAACAGAATGGAACAAATGACGCCGATACAATAGTTTGAAAAGTTTTAAAAAATAGATTTAAAACATTAAAAAATACATCAGGATCGGTTTCGCTTTATATTAACGGGGCGTCCTCAATTGCGTTACAATTAAAGAATACAAGTTCTTAAATACAATATTTGGATGTGAATGCTAGGCTGGCACCTGGGAACCAATAGTGGGACAAGAAAAAAACCCCCAAAAAAGGGGTTGGGTAGAGGGTGAACGTTATACTAAAGTAGATTTATTAAATCCATATTCTACTATGTCTGAATAGAAACAGAATCATTGTAACAGTTAGGTGTGGTCAGGATATAAAATGATTCCTTCCATTTGCGTTGAAAGTGATTTGACTCTCTACACAAAATGGATGGAGTGTGAAGTTAATGGAATAGTTAGTAAGATGGACGTGTGGCATAATTCATGTCTTTAATTCTGATTGCGTTAACATGCTATGACAGTCGTTTACGTAACTTCTGTCTTGATTCTCCTATGTATGTACAAGGGTTATTATTACATTGAATAGAATATATATTGCCCGTAGAAATTAAAGGGCCGGGAACTGGAATGACCCGTCCTTCAATTTTCCATTCCATTTGTGTGGGGATGAAATTTTACAATCGGGACCTAACACACTTAAAAAATTCATGCTTAAAAAAAATCTTCATTATATGTCAAAGTTCGGAACCTTTCGTCAGATGACAAATGGAGCAAACCTTAGTTTTGTAAACTACACTCATCTCTATTATGTGATATTCTAAGTTTATTTTAAACTGATTGTCCAAACATCTTAATTATACTCCACATTATATTGCACTACTTTATTTATTCTTTATAAACATATCTAATTCGATTTACACGGATTCAGATATAAGGTGCAACGATAGACTGATCATGTGACTTTTAGGCTTCTATACAAAGCGCAGCTCATATCAGCAGAAGCCTTATATCCCTGCTTTGTCTGTCCGTCCATCGCGAGAAATTCATATCTCAGGAACAATATTTGCTACAGACTTCCAAGACTAGCTCATAGACGTTGAGAATTCGTTTCTAGCTTATGTGATTCTCAAGTTATAGGCCTCTTATAGAATTCTGATCTTTATTTATAAGTTTTGATAAAAATATGTAATAAAATTTTAAAATTTTATGAAACTGAATAATTAACACTATCTCACAAATATCTCGATTCCCATCCAGAGAACTCTGTTTTCAAATCTATTCTCATGCACCTTAGTCCCAGTTTGCAGACATTTTACTTTGAGATTTCTCATATTCTTTTCCACAAACTATAAAAATTAAACAAGAGTACTATTTATTAGAGCAGTCACAAACTATAAGAACTCAAACGTAATTGATTTAGTTCAGTTAGTTTTAGTTTAATTCTTTGTAAGGAGGGAAGAGGAAGTTAATTTCTCTGCCTCCAAAAAGTTGGTAATACACCAAACTTATTTATTAATAAAGATGGGAAGATTTTTTAAGAAGTGGAATGTTAAAATGTTATTTGATCTTGTGACTTCACATAATGCCAGTTTAATTCCTAATATATATTGAATTTAAATTATGAAAAAATTGATAAAAGACGGAAATAAAACTTTGTTGTAAATTTGCAGGTTTTCTTTGTTTGGTTTCCGTGTTTACTTTTTAAGTTAATTATAATTTTTATTCAGAATTTTCGTTTACGTACTATAAAAATTTCAATCTAAAACTTTACTACAAAAAAAAATGAGTGAATCACTGACTTTTGATTAAACATTTTCCAAAATCTAATTCTTTATAAAGAAATTATTGGCTATTTTTTCTTAGCTTTTGCAATTTTATAGTAGATTCCTGTTGAAATAAGCTGGTAATTGATAAATTTAAAACCTTGTAAATTATAAGTATTCTAAAAAACAAGGAAAATACAAATTTTCATGAAACTGGCAATTATGTAATTACTAGAAATAAATATTTAAAAAAGTAATCAATAATATAATAATAATTATTATGATAAATACTTAAAAAATAATCTATAAGTTAGTAATAATTATCATTAAATAAATGCTAAAATAAATGAGTATGTTTCTTCATTTTTGTATTGTCTAGAGATCAAAGTAACTTGACCAAAAAGGAAGAAGCTAATGCATGAGGGGTGAGCAGAGTTGTTAAGAGGATTATTGTTGTAATCTAATTAAGGGAGGATACTCTTAAAAACCGAGGGTGGGATACAAGGGTGTGAATTCATTGCTTGTAGCGCCATCTAGTATCAGGAATATTAATTACCAAATTGTTTTAGGGGAACCTTGGCGGAGAATAAATACAAATATTATTGCCTAACGAAAAACACATTTTTATTGAATTCATTTAGAACAATGAAATTTCGTATTTAGAACGTTTTATTTCGCTTTTGATAATATTTTGCTAAGCTAGCAAGTTGGACCTATATTCTTTGGCGGCAAAATAAAAAAGCGTGATGTCCGTGAAGATTCCGAACGGGATTTTGTTTAGTAACAGGGATGAAACCAATAATCTCAATACAATTTAAAATCACTGATATCTAAACGTCAGAGTATCGATCATTACAATATACAAACAAAATATTTTATAATCATATAATAATTCTCTTAATTTTCCAGCCATTTCGAATTTTTCACTGGTCAATATGTTGAATTATTCAAAAGTGATCAACTAAAAAATTTTTGAAGACTTCAAAATCGGTTATTGCTATTGCACAGACTTTTGCTGAAACGACTTCAGGGAATTATTAAAACCACAAATGGTCCCCGGAGTCATCTATTCGTCTTAAAGAATCTGAAGGCAACTAATTTATTTCCTGATTTCCTCAGTTATCCATAAATAGATCATTGCAATTTGTTTACTATAAAAGTAATTTCGAAATCAGTATTTTCTTTTAATATAAGACTTATCATTATTATTCAAAAATTCATATTTCAGCGGAAATGAAGTGAGAAACAAAAACAAAGCAGAAAACGAAATTCTAGTAAATAATAAATTGATATACAATACTAATAGTTTAAATAGCATTTCCTAACTTATTGTTAACAAAGTTTAAGTGTAAATTTAAATAATATATAAGAAGTTAACCACATTTTATTTTTATAAAAATTTCTTTTGTTTCGTTTTAAAAAAAGTCTTAAAAATCTTGGCTTTACAAGTTTCAAACACTTGATTATAGCAATACAAATATTCAAGTAAGATTGCTTCTGAAATAATGGAAACAAAATATCAAGACAAGCATCAAACTTTTTAAAAGCATCTATTCATACGGGTCAGGTACAACTCATCATGGCCATATCCTTGTGGTCCATTTGACTCGCCGCGAAATATTGTATATCTTCAAACTCGAATAAGAACTTTATTTACCTGCATGGGGCTAAATTCCTTTTTATGACAAATAAAACTGATAAATATATACTTTATTTGATTATTAGCACACAAAAAAAAATAGTTTTTTTTAAAAAAATAACAAAAACTATGTAAGATAAATTTGGATTTACCAAGAATATTTCTAGACGCTTTAAAATGAACTTATGTAATTAACAGTAATCCGCTTTACCTACCTTTAATTCGTAGAAATTGTTTTTATCTATTTCTTCTGAACCTACTTATAGAACGCAAAGGTTTTTCGAAATTTCCCGGTTTTTCGAAATTTTAAGTTCGGTTAGAAATGGAAGGTCAACTATTGCCTCATTGTGGAAGAGAAAAGTTATACTGTGACGGTTTTATTCAAATGTTCTGTAAAACTTTTAGTGAAGGTAGTGTGAAATATTGGATGTGTGGGCAAAGATGTTGTTGTAAAACGAGGATTCACACAATTGACAATCAACGAGTATTAACGTGGTAGTTCTACTGTGAAAGTAAAGGCGGAAAAAGTGATTTCAAAAATTAAAAGACGCTCTGAAGAAACTGTAAAAGCTAGAGTTCAAGTTGTGCATCTTCAGTGCATATTTTATTGGTTTTTAATCACTTTCTGCAAAAATTTAATAAATTATCTTTTTTCTTAACATAAATCAGTTGAAATTATGGAATAAGATAAGCTGCATATTATAGCTTCGAAATATTATTACAGCTTCCAAAAAATTAAAAGTAGGCCTACATCAAAAAATAAAGTTATAATTATTTCTTTCTTTTTGTTTGAATTCGCAGAAGAATAACAATCCTTAAATTTTAATAAAATTAAAGTTGAGAAATTTAGACATCAGAGTACAGAGAGGAGCTGAATGTGGCTCAGATCGTTTTATGGTGCGAGCAAGAATTGCATTTCCTTATTCGGCCAATATAATTAGAGAAAAGAAATCCCACAGAGATGGACGATATTGATATCCCAGAATATATGTTGGAAGGATTAACAGAAGAGAGTACAAAAGAACTTTTTCAAGTAAGATTAGATGAAAAATTAGAAGAAAGGAATTATACTAATACAACCGAACTATATCAACATATTAAATCATCTTTACACCAGGCTGCAAAGGAAGCACTAGGACAAAAAAGAAAAGGCGAAAATTCCCCAAAAAACTTTTGGTGGGATAAGGACAGTGAAAAGATTGTACAACAGAAAAAAGAAGCCTATTTGAGATGGATGAGTTCAAAAAAGTAAGAGGATAGACAAATTTATAGAACTTTTAGAAATGACACTAAGAAATTAGTAATAGAGAAAAAAAGAACATCCTGGGATAAAAAATGCAGAGAAATTGAGACATATATAGGAGAAGACGATGTACAGAGGCATGGAAATTTTTAAGGAATATTAGAAAAGAAGGTAATAATTCATAGCAAGGAATATCGGTTGAGAAAAGGGAAGAATATTATAATACTTTGCTTACAGAAACTAGAAATGAATTTCAAATAAAAAATACACATATTGATGCCATACAACAACCTATACTATTGGAACTTGAGAGAGTTAAAACAGCAATTAAAAAATTAAAGAATCAAAGAGCAAGTGGTCCCGCTGGAATATCAGCAGAACTGATCAAAAATGGAACAGATAAATTATTAAGATTAATTACACAATTATTCGAAAGATGTTTAAACGGAGAAGAAACACCAGAAGAGTGGAGAATTGGATATTTAACATCAATTTCTAAGAAAGGAGACAGACAAAAATGTGAAAATTACCGTTGCATTTCTGTAACAGCAACATTTAGTAGACTGTATGGACAAATTTTAAAAGATTTTCTTGAAGAAGAAATAAGAATGAAAGAAAGTGAAGAACAAAGTGGATTTAGAGCAGGAAGATCATGTATGGATAATATATTTTGTCTTAAACAAATTATTGAAAAGGAAATGACGGT
>JAFIDM010099130.1:0-10890 GCA_023159025.1 Thereuonema tuberculata | reverse complement strand
TGATTGTTTGGCCTCTCGTGTTACGTCGTGGGAAGTGTGTAGTCACTATACTCACAGCGACCATCAAGCCATAATTTTCGAGATCTCCACTTCTGGTGTGTCAAGGTTGGGATCCACACTTCCAAGAGGATGGAACGTTAGGTCCTTTGATCGTGAATCCTTCATTGCAATGATGGAGGAGGACTTGGTGCTTTCGGGATCTGCTGATAGCAAGGCGTCACGGCTTATGCGACTTGTCGCTGATGCTTGTGAGGCATCGATGACAAGACGTGGCAGAGGAAATCGTCACCATCCAGTGTATTGGTGGAATGCTGAAATAGCGGAGCTTCGGAAGAAATGTCACCGCACAAGAAGACTAGCACAACGAGCCCATGGACGAGAAAACTATGACGAGTTGAAACAACAGCACATAGAAACCGGCCGTGCTCACAAGAAGGCCATTAAAGTCAGTAAACAGAGTGCTTGGAAGGAACTTTGTAGTGAAGTTAATAGTGACCCATGGGGTAGACCATATAAAACGGTTATGGCTAAAATAAAAAGTAGCTCCTTATCACCTCCGACCTGCCCTGATTTGCTGCGCAGGATTGTTTCTACTCTTTTTCCACAACAACCGGGGATAGTTTTGGAAGTTCCACCTCAAGAATGTGAAGATGTGTCATGTATCTCAAAAGATGAGTTGATAAAGGCCTGCGGAAAGATTGGTGACTGAAAAGCCCCTGGCCCAGACAGCGTTCCAAATATTGCTCTTAAAACCGCCATCCGGTACAGACCTGAGATCTTTCTAGACGTCTACAATGCTTGTTTACGAGAGGGTGTGTTTCCAAATCTGTGGAAGCAGCAGTTGCTCGTACTTTTGCCTAAAGGTAACAAGCCACCTAATGATCCATCGTCCTATCGGCCAATTTGCCTGTTGGATACGGCAGGTAAGGTATTGGAGAGAATCATTTACAATCGACTGGAGGCATTCAGTGAAGGAGCGCATGGTCTCTCTGAAAACCAGTACGGTTTCAGGAAATCAAGATCTACAATAGACGCTGTAAGGGTTGTTGTTGATTTGGCTCGAGAGGTCATTGAGGGCAAACGCTGGAAGGGAGGAGTAAAACAGTACTGTGCCATAATAACGTTGGATGTGAAGAATGCATTCAATTCGGCAAACTGGAACTGCATCTTGAACACTTTGAGTTCAATGAAGGCTCCAGGGTACATCAGGAAATTAATTGCGAGTTACTTCACTGATCGTATCCTAATGTGTAATACCGAAGTCGGATTGAAGACCTATAACATCACTGGCGGTGTTCCACAGGGATCAGTACTTGGTCCTTTGCTTTGGAATATCATGTATGATGCAGTACTCAAGCTATCAATGCCCGAGGGAGTGACTGTAGTGGGGTTCGCTGACGATGTTGCATTGGTTGTAATCGAGAAACATTTGGAAGTTGTCACCCTAACATCGAATGTGGCTGTTGCCAGGATCCGTCAGTGGCTCTCAACGGTTGGATTACAACTAGCAGATCACAAGACACAAGGTTCTTGTGACCAGCAGGAAAGCGAGGGAGATCGTTACCCTCACTGTGGGTGATCATGACATTCTGTCGCAGCCTTCTTTCAGGTATCTGGGTATTCAGATTGATGCAAGGCTTCGGTTCGATGAACATTTTCGAATCGTGAGTGAAAAGTCTGCACGAGTGGTCAACGCCTTGGCTAGGATCATGCCGAACATCGGGGGACCTCGGCAGAGCCGACGAAGACTCCTGTCCAGTGTGGCTATCTCTACCATGCTCTATGCGGCTCCGATCTGGTTACATGCCACGAAGACTAAATCATATGTATGTCAAATGACTTCGGTTCACCGGAAATGCGCTCTACGGGTTGCTTGTGCATTTCGAACAGTTTCATATGATGCAGTGTGCGTCATAGCAGGGATGCCGCCTATCGATCTCTTAGCAAGTGAGAGAAGCGCGATATGCAGTGGTATTCGGGAACGTCGTGACGCTCACCGACCCAAGATCAGGAGGGCCGTGAAAAGCAAGACAACGGAAAGATGGCAGAGACGATGGGATTCATCGACCAGTGGAAGATGGACTCATAATCTTATGCCTAATATTGCAACGTGGATGGAAAGAAAGCATGATGAGGTGGATCACTACCTGACTCAGCTATTAAGTGGCCATGGTTGTTTTCTAGCGTACCAGAGGCGCTTCGGAATTGTCGACAGTGCGTCATGTCCGACTTGCCAGTTCTTGGACGAGGATGTGGAGCATGTCTTCTTTGTCTGTCCACGCTTCCATGAAGATAGAAATGAGCTGAAGAAATTCCTTCGACAGCGTGTGACTCCAGAGAACATCGTTGGCTTGATGACTATCTCCCAGGCTAATTGGACGGCAGTGGCTGACTATGCTGCCACTATTATACGGAAACTTCGTATGGCTGAGAAAATCAGACTTGATCAGTTGCGAAATGATATGTGAGTCGGACTTTTAGTCATTCTGCCCTACGCGATGTAGTACCTGACGGTGGTTCCGTGTAGGGTGTTTTGGAAGTCGGACGTAGGGTTTTAGTGAGTAGTAGTCTTTTATGACTGAGTCTCACATTACCAATTCCTTGGTATGCGTAAATGCATTTCCCCCGTCCTTAAAAAAAAAAAAAAAAAAAAAAAAAAAACACATACACACCCTTGCATACAAACATATATATGTATATATGAATAAAAATCAAATAAAAATAAATAAATTAATTAATTAGGGTGATTGGAATGGAATGGAGTTTATTGTGCTTTCAGGATTGGGTGCCAAAGGCGGTTAAGAAGACCTTTGTCGCTGTTGAGGGTGTTTGGGGTTTTCATAATCCAGTGCGTCTCAAAGGTGACATTCTGGAAGAAACCATTTGTGGGTTGGATGATTCTCGCCGCACTCCATGATGGGAGGTGTCCTGTGTCAGTGGTGTGGCGTGAGAGAGCTGTGCTTTTCCTTTTTAGCCGGACGTCATCTTGGTGTTGTTTGAGCTAGATTGCGAAGTTCTTCTTGGTCATCCCGATGTAGGAGGATTCACAAGAAGGTTCGCATGGGATGCAGTAGACTCCACTTAGAGAGGAATTGTTTTTCCTGGGTTTGTGCTTGGTGAAGGTGTTGAGGATGTTAGGTGGCGCTTTAATACTGTGAAGGATGTTGTGTTGGAGGAAAAGTCTCTTAAGGCGGAAAGTGGCAGGAGGGATATATGGGATGGAGATGTAGTGGAAGGGCTTGGGATGGGAGGATTGGGCGTGGGGTTTGTGGAACCGGTTACAGCATCAGCGGAAAATGCTCTCCATTGTTTCAAGGTGATACCCGTGGTTGGTGTCTGTGTTGGTGATGTGCTTGACTTCTTCCCGAAGGTCCGTTGGATGGGAGCAGTATCTGAGGGCCCTCAGAAAGAAGTTGTACCAAATGTTGTGTTTTTGCATCGTGGGATGGGCAGACGTTTCATGCATATAAATTTCCCCGTCTGTCGGTTTTCTGTGTACGGAAAAATCAAGCTTATTATCCTGTTTTTTCACTAGGGTGTCAAGGAACGCTAGTTTCCCATTGGACTCCTTTTCCGTTGTAGTGGTGATGTTGGGGTGGGTCTTATTAAATTCATTGACGAAAATTTGGAACTGTCTTTCAGTGTGTGGCCAGATGATGAAAGTGTCATCAACATATCTAGTATATAATTTTGGTTTGTGTGTCAGTCTCTTGAAAAATTTTTCTTCCAGGTGGTCAAGGAAGATGTCTGCTAGAATAGGAGATAAGGATGAGCCCATGGGTAACCCTTCCTTTTGCAGAAAGAATTTGTTGTTGTAGGTGAAGTAAGTGTGGGTGATGCAGAATGAAATGGCTGCCGTCAAATCCTTTATAAAAATGGGGCTAAGGTCAAGAGCTTGTAATTTTTTTCGAAGAATTTGGAAGGTGTTGTCTCTGGGGAAGTTAGTGAAAAGGGAGCTGATGTACAGGCTGTACCGACCTTGCTGGCTTTTAATTTAACGGATTTTTTGAATTCGAAGAGACCTTCCCGGCTGTTCCCGCACCCCCCCCCGCACGCAATTAGGAAATTGTCCCCAAGGAGTCTCCTTCTTCGTTTTTCCCTTTCTGTCCACCCCCTCTCCTCTCAGTGCAGTCACCATTTGCTCGGAACCAACAACATGAGCAACTCTCCCGAGAAACCAATGACGGAAGTCGTTCGCTCACCTTCATTTGCGCTCACCTTCATGTGATTAACTTTTAAAACAACTCCCGAAGAAGGCCCGAGGCACGGGGCCGAAATATCGAGATTATATCTCATCCCGGAGTGAGGAAATCGGAGTGAGGGTAGAGGCCACGCCTTGCGTCCACGACACCGAAAAGAGGCTTAACGCTTGTTCAATGGACAAAACCTAGCAATGTTTATTCACATAAACAGACATGACAAACTCCAAGTTGTAAATATACAGGTAAATGGCGAAGCTACGGCATAAACTATTTTAACAGTGCGAACTACAGTAATTCTCGCACGTGGCACTAAATAGAATAACTTTCCACTAATGAATTTCGGACCCTTCCTAGCGAGTTGCGTTGCGCAAATGCTAACTTTAATTCAAACTCACTCGAGAAGTAATAACTAATAGTTAAAGATTTCCCTAACAACAGCTCACGTACTTATTCATTCCAATGCGGGAATACTCGCATATTTTACTTCAGTAGAATTTGCTGAATAAAATTAAAGTGTTGAAATTTAAAGCTATGGTTTGAGCTTTCCTAAAAGTAGAATAACTTAACATTAACATTGCCTAATCTAAAAAAATGCGTGCTGAGTCATTCCCGACTTCAGTTACGGCGTAGAAATAATGTGGCTGCAAAACTCCTCACACCCGCGCAGAGTTGCGGGTAAAATATCTAAGATAAGCAAAAGAGTGCGTGCGAAGACAAGCGAGAAGAGCGAAGAAGAACCAAGAGACCTCCTCCTTGAAGACATGGCCTTAAATCAACTACGAACGGGGGCGCCAATGCCACTTCATAGTTCGCCGGCCAATCAGATCGCATGAATGAGGATCTGTCCAAGTGAGGTAGAGTCCATTACCTGAGGTGTTAAGGTAAATATCGAACATCGCCATTGCGTCATGAAGAAAAGAACGAGCGAAATTCCAAGCTAAACTAAATTCATTATTCAAAACGAATCCGTGCACGGAGGATAGTTTTTAAAAATTTGTTTAGTCTTTTTTTTTTATAAGGGAACACTTGAGAAAGGGCCTTAATAAAGAAGGAAGGCCCGAAACGTAGTGGATTTTTAGGTAATTTAATTTTTTCATTCTTATGATTGGTGCTTCTAATAGTTGAGATAATTTAATAATATTTTAAGCACGTAAAACTTTTTTAAATAAATAAATTAAGTTAACTTAAAAGAAAAGTTAAAATTAATTCCTTTTAAACTAAAACTATGAATTAAAAACTATTAAATCAACTTAAATTCACTAAGCTTAAAACAATTATTTAATTTCAAATTAATCCAAGGTTAACCTATGTTCGCTATTCTAACCCCTCCATTTAAGATTTCTACTTAAAAATCTCAAATTAAACTAAAATTGAGCTGAAAGCTAAAATTAAATCAAACGAAGTTTTCATGCCCTTCGCCTTACAAATAATCATTTCAAAATATTATCTTAATTTACATTTTTTTTTCTTTTCGAAGCTGTACACAAATAAAATAAAAATACGATATTTCAACAATGAAAAATATGAATATATGAGTGTTGTCACAATATATTAATTTCATGAATGCCAGTAAAAATACGAGTAACGATGGAAACACATGCGATTCCGAACAAACCAATGGAAAACAATCGATACAAAGTAACGGGAAAATTAATTAAAAGAAAGAAACAAAGTAGGAGACGGTGAGAAACGGATACAAAACACAAGGAAACGAAAAATGTTAGAAAAGGAAATGAAAAACAAACAAAATAACGAGAGATAAAAAAAAATTAAATACGAACTAGTTCAATAAAACAAAGAAGAAACTCACAAGATTATAAATAAATGAAAAATAAATAAAGAAAAGATGCAGAAAAAATATAAACAAAGGCCAAAAAAAAGAACCCCCATAACATTACAAAAACAAAGTTGTTTTTCACTTTTCTCTGATGTCAACAAATTAGAAAAACAGCATTCACAAAGCTCAGAATTTGATGTAAAATAAGGATTAATTGACGGTTTTAACTATCGAGTGAATTACAAGCATTTCATCCAGAAAAAGTAATGAACAAAGTTCACAAGTATATATAAGGATAAAAAAAAACCGATAAATTGAAGATTCAGAGAATTAAAGAATACATGAAAATTAAATTATAAAAATAATTGGATTTAGGATAAATATTGATTGATCTTATAGGGAGGAATTATGATATCGGAAAACAAAGAGTGAAAAATGTATAAAAAGCATATAAAAATAAATGTGATATGGGAAAAAAATCAAAATAATCAAAATAAACGAAGAACACAACTTATAACTTCCTATTTCAGAATACAATATAGATGATTCAGAGTACAAATGATTACATTGTGGAGTAGATGTATGTTGGCTAAATAATTGTTTTTAATGAGATTATCTAACAAAAAACGTTAAATTTAATTTCGAAATTGTTCTGGAAATGTAATTTTTTGTATAGGAAGAAAATTTAATGGAAAAAAATCAATAAACAGAATTTTTTATATACAATAAAATTTCAGATCAAGTGTTTAACAAGTGACATCCCAAAACAGCTGTTCACGGTAATTTGCCGATCATCAGTAGAGAGTAGTCACTGTAAACACACCAGGTCTTAATACGAAGGTTATTATAAATAAAGGTAGGAAAAAGTATGGGACCTCCAAAGTCTACAAATGAAATATATACAATAAAAATAAAATCAAGAAATTCATGTGCCAGTCTCCGCTGGCCTCAATAAATACTATGGAATATTTTTGCTTTTATTCCTTTATTGTGATAATGGATTAGATTGATTTTTAACAAACATAGCTTTACTTAGCATTAAATTTCCTTTTGTTTTATAGCTTCCAGATAATTTGAAGTCGACTAGAAAAGTAGAACTAAAGTAGATTTAAAAATACAAAACAGTGTGATTTTTTTTTCAGGATTCGTCAAACCATTCCTTTTAAAGAACAAATAAATGGAACAATACTTACATGACTTGAAAGACAGACAAGTTCCAGCTCCTTGCCATGATTGTAATAGAGATATATCTGATGTTTCAAAACACTGAAAAAAAAAGCAGTTTTTAACTTTTGAATTTCTGATTAGCTTACTGGTTATATTAATATCGTTCTAGAATTTCGAAGAAAGTGATTATAAAAACGGAAACATGCCATTTAGTAAATTCACCAGAGTTTTTATTGAAACCTTTAGTTATTTTATGGTGAAAAAGATAAATACTAATATAATAATAACAGTACACAGTCATAATGATGATTGAATAGAATCAGAACCTTTATTGTCTTTAAAAATTTCATGTTTCCTCAAATTCAGTAATCAGGAAATTACTACAATTTTTACTTGAAATTACTGCGTTTAATTTATTATGTTTCCTTGACTGATTCTAAATTCCAAAAACTCATTTTTTAAAAGTAACTAATAATATAAATGGAGCAATAATCTTTTTAAAAACCATAAATTGTAGAGCACAATTGGATATTCAAGATGTAAACTTGTATTTGGAAAGTTTCTCTCTTGAGTTAATGGTTAACATTATTATTTTACATTTGTACATTAACTTATTTTTATAAGATTGGAGTTATTCCTACTATTGGTAAAAAAAAGTAGTTCTTGAATAGAATCATGCAATTCGATTTGAAACATTTGAAGATATCTGTCATTTTACCAGTAAACGTTAATTGGAGTATTTCTGTTGACAACCACATTGTGATCCAAAGTTCAATGAGATGAAATGGAATCTGAACATATTTCAATGAAATGGTAAATGGAACACATTATAAACAAAAATTACTTTTCCTTTGAACTAACGTTCGGAAAAAGTTTAGAAAAGTCGAAAGGAAACAATATAATAAGGAAATCATTTGTAAAAGTAATGCTTATATACAGTTCAGTTCGTGAAAGAAGAACTTTTGATGACGTAATTTCCTTACAGATTGATATTTCTAGGACGTAACAGCGCCATCTATCGCTAAAATCCGTAACTGAATCTTATAAACAATTCGAAAACATTCTGGGTTTTGTATTTTCTACAGTTACGAATACATAAAAATAATTAAAAGCGAAAGAATTACAAACGTTCCACATTATTCCCCTTGCTTGGCTATGGAAAGTTCGTTCTTTCTTGGTCATGCTTCTGCGATCACAAAACGACGGCATCTTGGACTGACTGCTCGGAGTTCAAGTTGATGACATCGTGACTGGTGACGTTTATTCCAGACAAAATCGATCCCAACGTAATGACCATATATCGCAAACCCTTCTTTTTTGAAAGCTACTATAGTAATGAATAATGTCAAAATATTGTAGGCTCATTACATGTCATTTCAACCAAGACATGTAACCCAAAGCCAACCCAAATCTTATTGATTTGTTATTTATTTCTTATTTATTTTAACATTAGTTTCTTTAGAAAAGTTTAAGTTGTTTAAGCGTCCCATTCCAGATTTAAAGTGCTCAAAATTTAACCTTCGAGATTAAGTCTGAGATTTTGTAGATTAAGTAAGATTAAGTCTAGTTTAAGTATGAAATGATTAAACGTTTTGAACCATGGCTTGCAATGGCAAATTCTGCTTTTTTTGAAATTTCATTGACTTTTAATGGTTTTCTTTGTTAAAGCATTCACACCAATTAATAAAACAGGACTCTATCAAGAGTCTTTCATCTTCATCATGAGACTTATAAATATATTCACAATAGGATCAGGATTATGATTAAACTTTAATGACTGCTCCGTCCAATCTGACAAACCTTTATTCTTACTTCTGAACACTCTGACATGTTCATCAACTCGTTCCTTGAGTTATCTTCCGGTACTTCCTATGTAAATCCCTTTTGTCAAAATTTATATGAATCTCACGATGAATCTGAAAGATTACTTCTGGAATCATGTTTTATTACTTAGAGTCAGTGTATCAATAAAGAAAAATCTTTAAAGGTAAACGAAATCTCATTTGGCATTTTTACAAAATTTATGAGTAATAATACGAAATTGAAAGATATACTGAACTTGGAGCATTATTATTATTTCTTGGGGTGAATGTGGGCGGCAGGAAACCAAGCACTGCGACCTGAAAGATCTATTGTGCCAATCCATGGAAAGGAGGACAGACGGAGAGAAAGACTGAGAAAGTATGGTGGGGAACTCGCAGAGAATGGGGAGAACCCTGAGAAAACCTGCCCAGCAGGGATCGTCCACCATCACGATACCCACATGAGAACCGAACCTCGGAACTCAAAGGTGAGAGGCCAGTGTCTTAGCGACATCGATAACCGCGCGGCCCGAACTAGCTGTAAATCTGTGTTTTAGATTTAATTTTATTTATTTGGATTGTAGATTGTAGAGGACGTTTTTGTTATTTTTATTATTGTTTAAATCATGAATTTTTTGTTGTTATTGTTATTTTTATTATTGTTTAAATCATGAAGTTTTTGTTGTTATTGTTATTTGGTTCGAATATGATTATATGTTTTATTATTCACATTTGGATCGTGAATGCTTTGTTTGATTTTATTATTATTCACTTTTAGATCGTGGAAGATTTATTTGTGTTTATTTGTTGGTTTTAGAAAAGGAAGATGTTTTCTTTTCTTCTTATGTTAACCTTGATGAAATTCTTTGAATAAAAGAACGAAATATTGCTGAAGATTAATTTTTTGTTTGAATTTGAATTAAATTTGATATGTTTAAATTTGACATGTTTAATAGTTAACATATTATATTGTAATCAAGACGAGCCGAAGGCAGGAAGGGCACTACGTACCTTTACTGGAAGTGTTTCGTCGTGTTTTCGAACCCTCATAGCTTCGGCCTGGATAATACTAGAGAGCTCAAATTTTCAGGATAAGATGCAGTAAGCAGACTAATGAAATACGCTAAGTTTCATTTATTTAGCTTTTATACTTTGGATTTTATTTATGCCTAAAATACGTCGATTTCGTCACTGACTCACTCACTCATGATCATCAAAACCTCTAGCGTACTTCCTGAAGTCCTAGAAAGCTGAAATTTGGTATGCAGGCTAGGATTAGCACACAAACAACAACAAAATTAAGAAATCCGTAACTTTCACCTTCCAACCCCTCAAGATGGGGTGGGTATGGTTATGTATTATCGAACCCTCATAGCTTCGGCCTGGATAATACTAGAGAGCTCAAATTTTCAGGATAAGATGCAGTTACCATACTAATGAAATACGCTAAGTTTCATTTATCTAGCTCTTATACTTTGGATTTTATTAAGATCTGAAATGCGTCGTACCCTCAATGCTTCGGCCTAATAATACTGTGTAATAATGTGAATTCTTACAAAAGTGCAAACAGCTTGTATATACAAGTTGACCAATAGAAAAACAGAAAATTAGGGTATTGAAAAAAAATCCATTTTTTAAATAATCTTAAATTGTAAGAGTTGTAATATAGTTGTAATAGATAATCCCACCCATTACATTTCATGTAAAATAAGTTGCCAAGACTCACATGCTCATAACGCTTTCACTGTTAAAAAGTTATCAGATCTCATCTTACAAAAAGAAATGAAATCCCACCCAAAACATTTCATGTAAAATAAGGGGTTGCCAAGACTCGCATGCTCATAACGATTTCACTGTTAAAAAGTTATCAGATCTCATCCTACAAAAAGAAATGAAATCCCACCCAAAACACTTCGTGTAAAATAAGTTGCCAAGACTCACA
>JAFIDM010099129.1:289-10891 GCA_023159025.1 Thereuonema tuberculata | reverse complement strand
CAATCTGTTATTTATTCAAGCATGAAAAATAATTCGAAATTCGCACCAATGGTGCAGTTTCATTTTTTCACTGACATGAAAGGTGGCCTAATCACTGAAGATGATGGTTGTAGCAAAGTTCTCAACTTCACATCGCTGTAACATCGGCTGGTCGTTCGGTGTCAAATAATGTAACCTCTGCAGGCAATATGGACGCATGTGTAGGCGTTTCCACAGCTCGTGCCACACAGTCGTCTGCGGGATGCCCAGTTTTGCACTTTCTCTGCCCGTTGATTTTTTTAGGAGTACGACTGTATGTGTCCCGAATGCGGAGCACATTCTTCTCAGGGACTGTCGGTCGACCACTCCATTTACCCTTATAAATGCACCGTCTTTGCTTTAATTGATCACACCATATAGGAATGGACTTCTTGACAGATGGGTCCTTAAATTAAGTGCGAAAACCACCGCAGTACCACCGTCACCGACCTGGTTGCGTGATATTCTAAAACACAGTACGCCTCTTCCTCACCTGTGAACGCCATGTTGCCAACAACACCACATGGCGAGAGGCAGCGGCAATCGTTTGTTACTTGGCGCAGCAGCCAATAATCTACTGCTGTCTCGTTTGCCAGGACTGTGGATAATCGGTTTACAATAGCTGTGTGACTAATGTAGGTCATATTTCATAGTTCTGACTTGTGAGATATAACCAATAAAAAAAAAACTTGAACATCTGTTCTATCCAACAGCAGGGGAGACCAGGGCTAGTTAGCATAGATTTTGGTTTTTGATTTTTCTATTTTTTTGTGTGCAATACATAGAAGGATTCTGATGAATGCGGCGGATAGCTTAACTTTTTGACTACGAAAATATGTAGGACCCATTAATTAAATCCGTGTTTAGGTAAACCCGTCTGCGGGTTTAGTTGGCATACCCCTAGGGGTGAGTTGGCATAACGTGATATGGATAGGGGTACTTGAGCAGAAAACCCCAATTTTCGAGAAAAAAACATTTTATTTTATCCAAAATTTTATTTTAATAAAACTTGAACAAAAAACAACTGTATGATAAATTAAATTAAATGTATGAACAAACAATGAATTCTTAGCTACCTATAGTTGTTGTTATATATATCAAACACGAATGTAGGGGTTAGGCTACTGACTCGATCGACGTGAAGCTTGGATATGCTGTAGTGTAGAGAGTCTACTATATAATTTGATATTTTTTTAATTTCTGGCTATCCGTAAAAATGCGGAAATAGTCGGCTGTGTCCACAAACTGTTATAGATATGGTCCAATTAAAAAAAAATTGTATTGTAGATATTCTAATCTAAAGCATACCCAAATTTCAAGTCAATAGGATAAGTAATTGTCGAGCAAAAAATTACCAAACTTGCTAAAACAAACAGGAACAAAATGTCCGCATTTTTCCGATTATGAAGAAATAAATATCTCATTCCTGTAGTGTTTGTTCTCTGTACGCGATGGTGAAGTCCGTTTGCCGATCCGACCTTCCGTTTGGGAGTTGTTACGGGTGAACAGAGAAGGATGGACAGGACAAACGGAATAGCTCCCAAATGGATCGCTAAAGAAATCCAAGCACGTTTTTTAATGTGCATTTAGACCTCAATGCTTTTTTTTTTTATTTCTTTCGTTAATCGAGTCATCTACAACTTACTATAACTTGATACTAAATTTAATGAAAAATATAAAACTTTTATTATGCAAAGTGAAAGCATTACAGTTTCAATTTTTAAAAGTGATTTCGTTTGAAAATCGATGGTTTTAATAATAATTATTCAATAATAATAAATTTATGATAAGAAACTTTATAAATAAGAAAAGGAATTTAATGTGCTATGAGAATCAGTGAATAAAGTATATAAAAAAAAAGGAAAAAAAGTGGAAATTGCCTTTCTGATTACACGAAGGAATTGGAATGGCCGTTTGCTGCTTCTACGGACTCATCAGCCTAAGCCCCGCCTTCCCTTAACAGAATCAGAAAGGCAAGATCTTGTTGAAAGCCACCGCCAACCTGGCCGTGACCCCACAAACAATAAAAAGCAAGAAAACAAATTGCTGCATCTCTCGACGCCAGCAAAAAACCTTTCTCCTACGAGAGTAGGCGGAAAGGAATTAAATAAGAACAGAAGGTTCCAAATGAATTTACAAAGTAAAAAAGAAAGGACGAAACGGCCGTTCCCAATTCCTTCCCGTAATCGAATCAGAAAGGCAATTTCCTCTTTTATGCAAGTACTGAGTTTCCTTTTCTTTATTTACTTCATTCACAGCACCTTAAATTTCTTTTCTTTTTTACTTTGTAAATTCTTTTTGAACCTTCCATTCTTATTTAAATCCTTACAGCCTACTCTTGTAGCCTTTTTTTGAATGAAAGTAATTACAAGGTTACATTCATCATCATTACGAGAAACACAGAAACACTGTAGTTTAAGGAAATCTCAAGTCATGAAGTACGAACTACTGAAAAGTCTTTACGCTCCTACTATATTATTTTTTTAAATTATTAAAAATCCAAAACATTAATATGAAAAAAACACAAAAACACACCTTCACATGATAATTTGCTTAATTGTTATAATTAAACAAAGTGAGAAGAGAGCGATTCTAAATTATCTAATTAAAAATTAATGAATAGAGAAGTTTTTTTTCATTTCATTTTCAATTCCTTATAAAATAGATATACTTTAGTAAATTGCAACTAATCAATATATATCTTCATTATTTCCTTAACTAATTCCTTTCTAAGATAGTTATAAAATATTTTGCTTAGTTTTTTTGGAAACACGAATTTTTGGCCATTCTAACTTTTCAGTCTTTTAATTCAAAATTTTATAAATATTCAGAATTCTTCATTTAAAAAATAATACTTCAAACCTAAATGCAAACGGAAAAATTACAAAAACTGTGGAATAAACTTGCTCACATTTAGAAAATAACTTTAGCAGAGCGTTTAAATAAAATAGCAGATGAAGTTAAACGAATAGGTGTAGGTGGATGTAAAATTGTTTTGTTTCAAATCCTATCCTAGTAAGAAATACTGTCAATTAAAGGTAATGGTTCAATGAGCATAAACAAGTAAACTAGAAATAAGTGCTTTTAATTCTTTGATTAAATGCTATATTTAGTTACATATATTATTTCTTCTTCCTAGAAATGGTATATTACTCTTTTACAATTTACATAGTTGCTTCAGCTTAAAGTCTCTCTTAAATCGATAAGTCTTTCACTGTATGTGAATCAATCGTTAAATGTTCTTTGTAAAACTTGGTAAATCTGCATCCACGAAGGTAAACGTCTTTACTTCACTTTAATAGTTGAATTATCTACTTGTGTCATCTTGATACCTTTAACTATGGTTACGCTGTTCGTGAATTAATGCAAATGTGTTCTGTGTATCAACAAGAAAAATATGACTTACTTGCAGACTTCAATGCGATGTTTAATTATATCCTTACTTCGTATAAATAAACATTGGCTCTCGGTATTGGAAATAAACTTTGGAATATTTCGTATCACTTTCAAAATGGCATCGTTCCAGTTGCTGCACATCGAATGAGATTACGTCACTACTTATACGCTGAAACAGAGCATACAATATGATTAATAAATTATATCACTAAATCCTTCTCATTAATCATAGTTTAAATCGACACTTAATGTTTCACACATTCGATATAAAACCTGTCTCCAAAATACTTGTTTAGAGAATTGCATTTCGCTTAAATATCGCCATCTTTATATTCCAATGACTTCTGCATTTTTCCTTGCTGCTTCTCCTTGGTTCTCTCGCAGAATCCAACAGTCCAATCACGTGTCAACTATATAATGCACGGAGCAATTGTTTCCGATGACTTCTGGTGATTGTTTCTTTACAATAGCAGTGCTTCAATTGTTTCCATTGTAAGTCAAAAATCTGTTTGAAGAAAATGTTCTATAATTTCATTTCATGACGGGGATTGCACTGTGGTTTGGTAGTAACCCTTTCTTGATTTTAACCACAATACTCCCTTTCAATCTTCGACTTGAAAATCGGAATTAACTTTTCTTCTTGGAGTGTAAGCATGAGCGTGTATATACTATAAGCTGGCTCGGTTGACTTGCATGACCTTTAAGTGCTTGATCAAATCTTGAAGTCTAGTCTTATTCATAACCTTTGTCAATAAATCAGCGGGATTATCCTGGCTGCTTACATACTTTAGTAGAATTTCACCCTGTTCTACGTAGTCCTTGATGATGTAGAACTTTAAATCAATATGCTTGCTTCTGGTGGTTTCAAACTTATTTTCGATCATCCGGATCGTTGGTTGATTGTCGCAATAGAGAATACTTGTTCGACTTGAAAGATCTTCGAACTTCAATTCGGACAGTGTTTTCTTGCAACTTACAATGTCTCGAGCGCATTCGTAACAGGAAATAAGCTCGCTTTCTTGACTGGAGTGGGCAATCAAACTTTGCTTTTTACTTCTCCATGATATAAGGTTGTTGCCTAGAAATATGGTGTTCCCTGATGTTGACTTTCCGTCTGATCGGTCGTTGAAGCTAGCGTCAGAATATGCATAAAGCAAATTCTCCCCCTTGGTGAATATCATCTGCATGTCTTCAGTGGCATGTAGGTAACGTAGCATTCGTTTGACATTTCTCATGTCAAATTCAGTTGGGGAATTTAACTTCTCCGAACAACGGTTGACTGAATAAGTAATATCCGGTCTACTGTTGGAACTTATGTAGATAAGACTTCCTACAATGCTTCTATACAGCAAATGCTCTTGTTTTCCTAGTTTTTCACTTTCATCCATTTCATGACTTCCTTTGTTAGATATTTCTACTAACGGTGTGCTCATTGGCTTCGAGTTTTCCATGTTATGTTTTACTAATAAATCATGGATAAATCGCTTCTGGGAAATGAACAACTTTCCTTGATCCTTGTCATATCTGATGTTCATACCTAGGTAATCCTTTATTCGGCCTAAATCTTTTATTCCGAATAATTTATCTAGCATGTGTTTGATATTGTTAATCATTTCTTCATTTTTGCCTATGATCAAAATATCATCGACATAGAATAACAATATATATGTATTTCTATCACTCGCTTTGTTTGTGAAGATACATGGCTCTGTCTTGATAGTTTTGAATTCATGTTTCAACAACTTATCTCGCAGGGTTTCATACCATCTACGTCCTGCTTGCTTTAATCCGTAAATTGACTTTTGCAATTTTAGTCCGTTGCATGCTTTGTCCTTGAGTTCGACTCCTTGAGGAACTTCAATGTAGACGTCATGGTCAATCAGACCATTTAAGTAAGCTCCTTTTACGTCACATTGATGAATTTCATGGTCCTCTTGCACGGTTAACGATAAAAGCATTCTGATGGTAGTTAAGCTGGGGGTTGGAGAATAGGTTTTATTATAATTTTCTCCCTTTCGTTGTAAATACCCGTTTATTACAAGACGTGCTTTATACTTGGTAATTTCACCCTTTGCATCTCTTTTGGTCCTAAAAATCCATTGTGTGGACAGAGGTCTCGCATAACTTGGGATTTCCGTTTCTAGCCATGAGTTATGATCCTTGAGATTCCTTAACTCTTCCCTAATGGATTCTTTCCACTTGGAACTATCACTGCACGTGATTGCCTCGTTGTAGTTCACTGGAATGGTTTCACATGTTCGCTTGTTGATTCTAACTTTAGGGTTCAACTTAACTTGAAAATTACTTCAAACTTAGAAGTCGTCTTCTACTTCAGGCTCTTCATCCGAGGTTTCCGATTCAGACTGTTCAGACGCCTCTCTTGAATTGTCTGATGGGTCCTCATTGGATAGTTCTCCTTCTCTAATGGTTTCATCATGCACACTTTCGTCTTCGGAAGAACTGGTGTCAGCTATTTGGCTCTTTCGAGTAATGAGTCTGAGGTCATACTTGTGGTCAGTTGTGTTTCGGTTCACTTCGAGAAACTCACTCCCACGCTTGTTCTCATTTACGTATACATTTCTTGTTTCAACTATTTTCCTGTCATCTGTATCGTAGATTATGTATCCTCTGGTTGCATTGGAGTAACCTAGGAAGATACCCTTATGAACCTTCGACTCGAACTTGTTCCTAACTTGAACTTTTGGTAATTTCAGGTAAGCTGCACTACCAAATCTTCTTAAGTGTTTAACGCTTGGGGGTGCTTGGTTGTTGTACCACCGAGTTAAAGGGATGTCAAAATCTATGCTCTGATGCGGCAGGCGATTCAAAATGTAATTCGCGCACTTTACAGCATGAGTCCAATATGTCACGGGAAGCTTGGCGTCCGTGAGAATAGTCCTTGCCATCTCGACTAAAGATCTATTGAATCTTTCGGCAATACCGTTTTGTTGTGGCTGGTACGCCGACGAATGCTGGAACTTAATTCCTTTATCCTCTAACAAATTCATAACGTCTTTGTTGATGTATTCTTTACCCTGGTCAGATAGTATGTGTTTAATCTTATTTTCACTAGACCGTTCTGCATAGGCTATAAAAGTCTTGATATGGTCCACTACAACATCTTTACTTTCAATTATATCAATGAAGCTCCGCCTGGTGTAGTCGTCGATAAATGTCAATATGTATGCTTTCTTTCCGTTGTGTGACTGCATCGGCCCGCATAAGTCAGTATAAACGAATTCCAATGGTTTAGATGATCTTACTTTATTCAATCTCTTGTGGCTGATGTTAGGCATCTTACCGTGTTGACAACCTTCACAGAATGAGTCTTTCTTGTCTACGGGGATCTTGATTCCTTCTACTCCTTTGAGTAAGTTCTTGGATTGAATCATCTTCATCCTTACAGAAGAAATGTGGCCGAGTCTAGCATGCCATAGGTGATATTTATCGTGTCTCTGTTCATTGAAGTAACTCTTCACCGGTTCTTTTACAGGTGTACAATCCACTTTGTACAAGTTATTCACCTTTTTACCTACTAAAATGGTTCTGTTGCTTGGATCCTTGACAACGTATCTGTTCTTGTTGATGTACTGTTTGCATCCGTGTCTATCAAGTTCTCCAGCGGATATTAAATTAACAGCTATTTTGGGTACAAAGTACGTGTTTGTCAGCCTCACTACTAGGTGTTTGTTTTGTGACGTCTTTACTCTCAATGGAACTATACCGGCTCCTAAAGCTTGGATGGATTCCTCAGAAGCTCCGTATACTTTCGTAACATTGCGGAATTCCTGGTAACTGCTAAAAGAGTCTTTGTCATTACATATGTTATGACTACTAGCGCTATCGATGTACCACGATGTCCTTTTCTTTGTTTCGACTTCACCTCCGTACATGGTGACGATACCAGAGAAGTTCTTCTTTTTGTCGTCCTTAACTACGTCATCTTCTGTCTTCTTACTTTTGCGTTTTGGCTTCTTGCGACAGAATCTGGCGATGTGGCCTATCTTACCACAATTATAACAGCGTCGAGAATCCTCGTCTCGATTAGGGGTTTTCTTAGACTTAGTATCAGCTACAGCTTTATAACTTTGACTATTGCACACAGCGTCATCTGACCTTTTGTGGCTTCTGCTATCTTCAGTAGTATCATCTGATTTTATGTTGCTGTGTCTGCGTTTGTACTCTTGCATCACGCAATCAATTACCATCTCCGAGTTGTAATTACTGTGTTTCTGCATTGTCATAATATTTTGTGTACAAGCGTCATAATTATTCGGCAAACCAGACAAGATAAGCCAACTAACTTCATGGTCAGGCATCACACCTCCCTTTGTTGTGATTTCCCCTGCTAGGAGTTTTATTTTGAGTATTGTATCTGGCAAATTTGTGTCGTCTTTCATTTTACTCATAGTAAATAAATCTCGTTTGAGGTCTGTCACTTTGAGATAATCGATGATATTAAACTTTGCATCGATCTCATTTAGTAGCTGGTGTGGATCACTCACTTCTTGTAATAACATGCGATACTTCTCTTCAAGAGATTCGTGAATTAAACCAAGTGCCTTCTGGGCTTTATTTAAGAGTTTGTATTGAATGGGCTTATCTTCCATTTCTTTTAATTCTTTCAGCGGAGTGTTTGCCACATCCCAAAGACCGTCTTTTTGCAACTGGGTGCGGATATGCATTTTCCAACTTGCATAATTTACGCCACTGAATTTTAGAATGTAACTTGCCATGATAACTGCAATAATCTAGCAGTTGGAATTTCAAATGTTCTTAAGAGATTGTTTTCGACCTAAAATCTCAACCGAATTTTGGAAAAAAAAATAAAAACAGTGGAAGGTCATTTGTATTATCAGGAATGTATTGAAACTATCTGGCCAGAAATAACCGCGTTAGCTGCACACTCTTCACTTTCTTTAATAATTTTTTACTTCACTACAAAAATTTGGAAATAACTTTGGATAGTTATATTCAAAAAACCAAGTTACTTGAAAATATTTCTGAGCTTTTACCAGAGAGAAAAAGAATTCAATAACCTTTTTAAAAAACGAATTTCCTTTTAGAACGTTCTAAATTCCCAAATTATTAAGGATTCATCTTTAATGAAGAAAATAAAAGAAAAAGAAAATATATATAATTTAAAATAAAATAACTTTTAATTCTGAAAAATATATTCGTTTTGCTGAAAATCAAGATGAGAATTATTCCGAAAAACAATATGAAAATGTAAACATTATGAATCATAGGTAGTCTGGAAGATACTGAAACAAGTTTCGCCCACAGAAATACCTTTAAGAAATGATAACAATGTAAGACACAAAGCTAAGTAAAGGAATTCGCACCCTGAGCTGTCACCGGGGAGAGACTTGAACGGCCGTTTCGTCCTCTTTAGGACTCGTCAGCCAGCCAAACTCCATAGATGACAGACTCAGAAGGTGTGTACGGTTAAGGAACCCGGGTCTCACTCCCGGAATCAGGACTTCCCCCCGAATAAACCCTAACCAAAAATAAACAACAACAAAAAAATGTTTGATTTCGTTCTTGATTTCAAAAAACAAAATCATCTGAAAATATCAGAGGAGGATTCATCAATCTATTAAGAAAACCATTACAGAGTTAATGATTAACATGAAAAAGATAAATACCGAGTATGTAAACTGTTTCTAACCATGCCTTGAATCGTCATCGATAGGAATCTAGGATAGGAGTTGTTAAAACTCTTTGGCCAGAAATGCCTAAAGATATTTATTTTCTTTCTTTTATTGCTTGTTTTGAGGAGATCCCATTCCTTGTAGAGGGGAACAGACCCGGGGCCTTTCACACCTCCTGAGAGGCGCCATCAATGGTCCTAACACGAACGAAACAGCTGTCCCAAATTCCTGTTGATGACAACTCAAGGCGTGGTTGGAAACATTATCCATTCTCAATATTTACCTTTTTCATTTCACTGAAGTTGTAAAATCACCACCCCTGTATTACATCCAAAAATGGAAAAAATCTACTATTTTTAGCCTTTCTTTTTTTTTGCTGGAAATCTATATTCTTGATTTGTAAATCCTTCCCACCTCCATCAACTCATCAAACTAGTTCTATGAGTTTGCTTCTATCACAATAACTTATCCTCTGGTTGGACCTTCTTGAAACTTGATATCCATATTTAAAGAGAAGAGACAAATTCCCAGAGAAATACAATGGATTTTGGCCACAGGCAAAACCATACTTATGGTGATTGACAACTTCAAGGGTAGTGGCCACCTTGTGATCAAATTTGGAACTAATTTCCTTTGGGGATACGAATCTTCGTAAAAATCTTTATAAATAATGAAAATGAACAGAAAAGGAAAACGTCAAGTGATTGAATGTTTGTTTAGCTTCCACTGGTCAAAACAGAATAAAATAAATAAATAAATTATTCGACTCTCTCTTTAAAAAGAAATATCATTTGTCAGATTTCATATTAAAAAAAAATACAGTTTTTTATTGTTTTTAGAATTAAACAAATGAATTGAACAAAAGTGTTAAAATTAAATTTCCCTAATTACGTTTCTGTATCATTTAAGGATTAGGTCCAGGTTTTTAGAGTTTAAACAACACAACAAAACTTGCTTCATTATACGAAATATTGACAGTTTTTGAATGTAAATAAAATGTTTTAAGTAATAATCAATTTATATAATTTGCTAATTTCGTCTGTCTGTCCGTAACTCGATATAATTAAGCTATTAAGATAGATCGAAGGTTCTCAATGGTACCATTGAATCAAAAGTACTCAAATTGGATGAAATATTAGTTCATTTTGTTCCATGTTGTTTCCATGAAATTTTAACTGAAATTCTAACAAAACATACGTTCAAAACCAAATAATTTTGTTACCACTGCAACAATTTTAAAGAACTTTGGCATATTTTCTCAGTTTTTTAAGCTGATTTTGGTACTCAAAACCCTTTTTGCCGTAGAAGCTTCGTTCACAAGTTAGCGCAGTATTTAGAGTATATAAAGGTGAGTTTTAAATGCCTTTCGGCGTTATGACTCAAAAATAATAATTATTCTTTAGATAAATTAAAATTTAGATATGATTGGTATATCGCTTTTCTTTTTGGATGGAAAATGATTCTTTAGATTAAACTCTCAGAACCTATATTACAGGTGTACAGGTAAGAAGTACACCTACATAAGTCTGATAAA
>JAFIDM010098696.1:0-40787 GCA_023159025.1 Thereuonema tuberculata | reverse complement strand
GATGTAGTGCGACAAGACCTCGTCCTCTCCCAGCGAAATTGCGCGGCCTATGGCCATTACTCAGTCTGCTTTTTAAATCGCGTGCTGCAATATCTTTTGATTTGATAACGCTTTTAGCCCTTGAAAAGGAGAAAAGAGTGAGTTAATAGGATTTTAGCTAAAAAATGGAAGTATGGCGAGTTTTTTTTCTATAGTGATCTTCAGGATAGTGAAGAACATCATTTTTCTTATTTTCGAATGCAGAAAGACACTATTTCTGCCGCTACTTCCTTCCACAACTTCAGGTTACCTTTCTCATTTGGTACTGCGGCTTCTTTTGGTCCCACCAATATTTTTTTTCGAGAACTAAATTTATATACAATTTTAACGAGTGTGGTTTTTAAGTTTTAATAAATATATATAATAAAGACACACAATTACTTACAATTAATTAATATTTTTAATTAAATTATTTATAATTGATATTTCTATTTAGTATTTACAATTATTTTTTTTCAATTAGTATTTACAATTAAGATCTTGCTGATGATGGGGAACTAGGATGTATAATTTTTATTTTATTTTTATTAAAATATTTATTAACTAAATTAATTTTAACGGGAACAAAAAATATTTTTTAATTCATCATTTCCAAAAATTATTAATTGTAAATATTATATTGAACCATTAATTGTAAATACTAATTGAAAATATTAATTGAAAATATTAATTAATTATAAATAATTGTATGTCTTTATTGTATATATTTATTAAGAACTAAATTTATTAGTTTCTCACTATCCTTTTTTGTAGTGCTACACGGTCAAAAAAAACAAACAGGATTGAATCTTTTGCGATAAAGCGCGACAACCCCGCTATGTCGCGCGACAAATGCTCTTTCACCGGACGAGCTCCAATAATATTACATACGTTTGATTCGTGTATCGCGTTGTAGCCAAATGTTGCTGGTTCTCGCTTGTTGTAGCGCTACAAATTTGTAGCGCGTTGTCGCTTCCAGTGGACGACCGGCCTTAGATTGCCATTTCCCGGCAGTATAGGTCGTCATTTGCATATCATTAGCATATTTGCATACCTCATTTGCATAATCAAATAATTTAATTATTTTTTGTATAACGGTCAGGTAAATGAAGGGTTTTTTCGTAACCAGAGGGTTAAGGGATGATGGATATTAATTTTTTATAATTATTAATAATTAATTTGCATATTAATCGTGATCAAAGGGTCATTTTGTACCCAAAGGGTTAATAGGTCGCGTAATATATCAAAGTTCGAGATTTTTTGAGGAGAATTGAATGGTGACATTTTAAATTAATTAATATGTAGATTTTATAGTCCTAAAATCCAACCCTAGAAATTTTACTGAAGGCAATTTGATTTTCCAATTAAGATAATGAGTTAAGCCATCGAAGGTCTGCTATTTTATCATGTCTGAGAACACGGATAGTGCATTGTTGGAACGGAGATGCTTCATGAGATCTGCGAGCATTTTTGTTTGTCAACTTAATTGTTGCACGAGATGCGCTATGTCATATAGTGCTGGGAAGCGTATTTTCCCGAGTGTCGGAAGGGAGTTCGGATGGAGAAGTCTTTTGGAATGGAAGTGTAAATTGCAACATCTCTGGGATTAACAGTCTGCAGCGGCAGCGGCGAAGAGATAGGCCTTTCACAAAATGAAGGATCTATCGGAAAGTTCATAAGAAAACGATACTCGTTTTATTTGTGGCATTTTGGCGATCGGTTTCAATCGTCGAGTGAAGGCAACATAGTGACTGTGGAATATGAAAGCTATATGCCAGGGACGAATTCAACCAAGTTCAACGCTCACAAGATATCGCAATGAACTGGCAGCCAATGTCATCATTAGATATAAGGATACATTGATGGAAATAGAAATCGACTAGAAATAAAGGACAACGAATTCTTCAAAACATGAAATTCCGGAGCGGATTATTAGGACAAGTCCTTGAAGATTCGTAAGTAAAACTTTTCAAAGCGCTTTCCTTTATTTAGGCGTCAGGATCGTAAACGAGAAGATAATTTGCTAATTCATAAGCTGAGTATAGAAGAATTGAGAAGATAGCCGAATAAATTCATCAGTGTTAGAATTAATGGAAATCAGCAGTTTCTGCATTTTCAATGGGATGCTGATTTTAAATGTTTCCAGACCTTTAAAGTGCAGGTATTAAAAGTCGCCGTCAACTGAATTAAGTGAACTTTGACTGTTTCCCGTATTCAACTGATGGTGTTGAATCACGTTCATCAGTGCCTAGCAATATAGTGAAGCTAAGGCCACGTTTTTCAAGAGACATTGATTAATTTATTCAATAAGAATAATGTCATCATTAGGATATAAGGATACATTGATGGAAATAGAAATCGACTAGAAATAAAGGACAACGAATTCTTCAAAACATGTTATTATGCTTGTAAACTTGAAGTTATCAAGTTATTTAAGTATAACAGTTGTTCATTAAATATAAAAAGGTTCACTAGTTGTGTCATTACTGTGTTTGTGATAGTGAAGTATAACAGAACAAGCACTTAGTTTTAGTCAGATAGTGAAATTACTCTGCTGATTTAGAGAAGAGAATTTAATTTTCATGTGGAAATAATATTTGAGAGTTAGGATAGCTCTTTAGATAGAAACAGTGATTTCCGAACTAGTACATTACTCATTCCCATTATATGTATTTATTGTATATATTTTTACAATTGGTTATCGATTTGCCCTCAACGCCCGGTTCCACTGTGCAAGACGCTTCGAGTGTTTGAATTTTAGAAGCGCTAAGAACTAAAATACTGTATTCCTTAGTGTGAACTTTGTCGGGTGTTTATATATAATAAAAGTTCATCATGAGAAATAATATGTTGACGTTCAGTGGGGAGAATTACCTCAAGTGGAAGGCATTTATACGAACTATTCTTCAATAGGAAGTATTGTGGAGCTTAGCAAATAGTGCACTAGTTGAATCAATGGAAATCGAAGACGCTGAAAAGCGACGCAAGGTCCTTATGAAAGTAGAGAGAGCAGTTGGAACGATAATTGATAAGTTCAATTGATGAAAGGTTCCGATGTATGATTACAGAAACAAATGATCCCCCAAAACTGCTACTCGAACTCGAAGAAAAAATCCAATGCGACAGATCACTTAAGAATAACTGATCTGAAGAGGGAATTATACATCAACAGTAAACAGTCTGATGAAGATGATATTCCGACCAAAATAGTACAGGTGAAAATGCTTGTAAGTGAAATCGAAATGAGAGGCGGAAAGATAGACGACAGTGAGCTTAGCTAGATACCTCTGTCTGATCTTCCGAAGAGTTATAGACCATGTGCTCCAAGCCTGGTAACTCTGCAGAAACAAGCAGGTTTCAACGCGGAACTTATAATAGCAATATTTTGGTGGAATATAAACGGAACCAAAGTTCAGATAAGCAGGAAAGTAACCTTATAAAACAATGCCACAATGTTATGATGGATGAGAAACCTAAAAGTGGCGAGAGAAATGAGACTAAAATAAGAGATAATAGAACACAACAAAGAAAATGTTTCCAGTGTGGGAAACTGGGACATATTGCTAGATTTTGCAGAAATATGAGAAAAAAATGAGAAAAAAAATCCATCTAGTAAGAAAACAAGTGAAGATAAGAAATCCTTCTGTAGTTTGATTAGCTTATTCGGGAAGGAAAATCATCACCGGAATAAGAAGAGCATTTGGTGCATTGATAGCGGTAGTAGTCATCATGTTTGTGCACAAATAGAATTATTTGAACAATACGAAAAGTTAGAAAAGCCATTAAACATTTTTTGTTCAAATGATACATCTTCAAAAGTTATTGGACGTGGTGAAGTAAATCTTAAAACCCGACTTCCGACGGGGAGATTAAGATCATTCGGTTAAGCAATACTTACCATGTGCCTGAGATGTGCGTGAATCTGATCTACGCAGGTGAACTAGCCAAGGCTGGATTCAATCAAACGATTCGAAATGAAGAATTTTTGGTCCACAACAAAAAGAATGAACTCTGCTTCGTTGGAAGAAAGGAGAATAACCTTTATATGGTAACAAGAGTTGGAGATAATATCAGATCTGGTAATTTTTTCAATGAAATCGAACATAATCCGATACAATTATGGTACGATCGTTTAGGACATGCACCAATGAAGAAATTACAAATAATACAGAAAAAGAATCTGCTGAGAAAAATGGATAAAATAAAATTGTCCTCGAGCTCTGATTTTATTTGCGACAGTTGCAAGCTGGGGAAGCTTACGAGCATCTGGCATCAGAAGTTAGATAAAATAAGAACCACCAGACCATTGGAGTTAATACGCTGATGTATGCGGACCTGTCCACATAAATAACCCTGATAATTTATCTTACATCTTAACGCTTGTAGACGACTTCTCAAGACGTGGGTTTGTTTACCTGATGAGAACCAAAGATGAAGTCAGTGAGAATGTAATTAATTTCACAAATTTTACAGAAAGGTCAACTGGATTGAAGATCAAGGGAATTCTAAGCGATCAGGAAAGAGAATTTGTAAATTCAAGCATACAAAAATTTGTCAGAGACAAAGGCATACAATTGCATTATTCATCTGCACACCAACCTCAGCAGAATGGAGTCGCAGAACGGTATAACCAGACTGTAATGGAAGGAGCAAGGAGATTAATGATCGATGCAAAATTACATTTGAAATTCTGGGCTTATGCTGTGCTTTGCGCAAATTACACGCTGAATCGAATACCACATCGAAGCGTGAATAATGAAATACCATTGAGCAGATGGTTTCGATACAAATATCCTCCATCTGTGAGACATCTAAAAAGATTCGGAAGAATGGCATACGTGAAAATCCCCAAATGTCAACTCCACAATAAGTTTGCAGAGAGCAAACAAAGGTATTATTCTTGGATATTCAGTTTTAAATAAAAGCTATTGCATATATGTAATCCAATCACACAAGGTCATTGAGACTAGAAACTGTGGATTGAAAGTAAAAAAATAAAAAATATTTTTTTTTATTTTTGCTTTAGAAATAATTTCTAAACTTATTTAATTGGAAATAAAATTAATAAAAGTGAATTAATAAAAGTTTGGTGTCGACGCCACGATGAAGATGCAAATATGCAAATGAGTTGATTATAAAAGTGGCGGACGAACCCAACTCAAATCAGTTACCAGAGCGGGAGCGGGCAAAGCCATTCTCTTCGTGCTGCCAGCCGGACACGACCATTTCCCGAAGAAGGAGCCAAGACATGAAGACTGGCGAAGTCAAAGAAAACCTATGAAGACGGCTAACGAAAGGCGAAAATTTAGAAGAGGCAGTACAACGAAGGCTAACGCAATTTTTGGACTAACAGTGGAAAGGTTGCAGCATAAAATGTTAACCTGAAGTCTACTAAGCGTTATCGAAGAGAAGATATTCTTTCCCGAAGATGCCTACCTGAAATAAAGTGGATTGGACGAGTCATTCTCCAACAAACTATTATTGGACTAAATCCTGCGATTAAATGCTAGCCGAAAAAGTTTTCAAGGAAGACTATCGAAGAACCAGTGGTGAAAATATCTCCTTGGATCCGAGAAATGGAATTAATGTTATTCGACGGAATTAAACGTATCTACTCTTCGAAAGAAGGAAGATTCCAGTCGACCTAATAAATTGAATTCAGAAGTACGAATTCAAAACTGCGAAAAGAAGAATTCGATTGTAACGAAAGGGACAAGTCAACCCACTGCATTGAATTCAACTGGATATGCACGAGGAGTGAATTATTGAAGTGTCTTCAGTTTATTTATTGTGCATCTATTTAAAGTAACTGAAAATCACGGAAGAGTAATCCCGTGAAGTGAAAACTGTTAAAGTGATTATTAGTGACATAGGAACAGTTCCATTTAGAAGTGCGGGTGTGTTCAGTACAAGAAGTCGGAACGCATTGGACAATATTGGCCCTGTGGACTTTTCAAGAACTTTTGAGATTAATGAACTATTCTTAAAGAATCACTAAATCCTGTAGTATCACATCCATATATAGAAAAACTGATCAATATTCCCTACATTTTAGCCTTTTACAAAACGACAAGTCGGAAAATGTCTATGGTGTTCATTCATAGCTGTCTTCGAGCTCCCAGAAACCTATTATTCCTGGACAATACAGACACTGTACTTTATCTGCATCCTTCAAATAAAAGAATCCTGCCTTAGACAGGTCTTGCGGTGAGACAAAAGACAAGGGCCATCCTTTAAATGGTTTTAATCTCTCCGATTCTTGTCTTAAAGATTCAAACGTAAACCAAATTTTGGTGTCTCGATTTATATTGTTCTGACATGCTATATTCGATAAATTCAGTTTGCTCTCCAAATTAATTTAGGATTAATTATTCCCACCTTCAGAAACATATATGTCAATGAAATTCGACGAGGCAGCGATTTGCTGAAATCAAGTGTGAAGAAATATAACTACTCTGATTGTCTAATTAATATAAGACATCATGAAGATTCAGAAGATTCGTTATCATCCGATGAAGAAGGCGCACCAGTCGAAGCTGAAAGTGAATTAGACGAAGATCATGCTGTAGGAGAAGAAAACGCAAGTGATTCAGATCGAAATGGATCGACCAAAGAAGAATCAGATGATGAATTCATAAGTCTAAGAAGCAGGAAAATACCACGCCAACGGCAAGCACATGCCAGTTCAATCGTTACGTGCGAAACACCGAAAAACTATACAGAAGCCATAAATTGCGAAGATCAATGTCAGTGGATAAAAGCCATCAATGAGGAATTGACCTGTATCAGGAACCATGACATATGGGTTGAGTCGAGAATACCGAAATATTTAACACCATTCTCTTCCAAATGGATTTTTAAAAAGAAATTGGATTCACGAGGAAATGTGACTAAATATAAAGCAAGACTCGTAGTGAATGGTTTTCTACAGAAACCGGTGATTAACTATGAGAGAACGTATGCCCCAACACCGAGGTTGAGCATAATTAGAATGCTACTGGGTCTCGGAGTCGACTACAATATGGAGATACATCCATATTGACGTACGAAGTGCGTACTTTAATGGAATATTGGGTAACGATATATACCTCAACGTGCCCGAAGGAGTCGAATTGACAGATCCAAATTCTAATAAAGTAAAATTGATCTGGAAAGTGTAAAAAAAAATTTTAACTGTTTGTTCGTTTGTAAAAGAGTTTGTGAACAACAACAAATTAAAAAATAAATTGAAATTAGAGATAGAAAAAAAATACAAGTCCCGAAATAATGACATTATTTGAGCTTTATCATGCAACAATCAACAACATCCAAAATCTAAATGAAACTAAGCTCTAAACCCAAACGATTCAAACTTGTGTGATTGTCTGGAATAATAATGCTTCTGCAATCAAATATTGTTATCTTTCATGATCAACAAGATATTCTCACCTAATGTCCTTGAATTAGGCACTTCATGTATTGATGAAGAGGTGGGTAAATCCTAGAAAATGGAAAAAAAAAATTAACTGTTTGTTCGTTTGTAAAAGAGTTTGTGGAACAACAACAAATTAAAAAATAAATTGAATTTAGAGATAGAAAAAAATACAAGTTCCGAAATAATGACATTATTTGAGCTTTATCATGCAACAATCAACAACATCCAAAATATAAATATATAAATGTATTTAGAAAGAGACAAAGCTTAAACAATTTTAAGAAAAACAAACAAAAAAAAACTTATCATGGCTTTCAACCTTCTAAGCTCTGCTAAATCGTGGAACAAGGAAACCATCTTTTAGTGACTTATTGTGTGAAACATCCAAGCAGTGAGTTTTTATAGAAGAAAAATACGCGTGACTTTGCAAGTACCTGGTTGCTTATTGGTTAAACGGTTGCAAGAACGCTATTGGACAAAAACAATCATGTGATCTAACACTTGCCTATTGGTTAAATGCAAACTGTGAAGACTATTGGCTAATGACAGCTGTGTTTTATTGGAGGGGAAAGTTAATGGGAAATTTTCACATTTTTGAGTGAAGACAATAGAATGACTATTATGGATGGTCACTGTGGGGAGTGACAACTGTGATTTATTGGAGAGAGAAAGTCAAGGGATCTTTGTGTGAAGACAATGGAAGGGTCAAGCGGCGGGAGGTCCACTCTTTTTAGGAATGAGGGGGAGACGGAGGGGGGTCCAGAAGGTATGAGAGAAATGCGGGGGAAGCGGCAAGAGGTCCAGGGGGGATACGGAGGGGGGTCCAGAAGGTATGAGAGGAATGTAGGGGAAACGGTGGGGGGTCCGGTTGTCTTTGTTTGTGAGTTGTATAAATATCTGAACTAAAAGCCACTGTTAACTATTGATATTTGCTTCTTCAAGAGAACCACACTTGTCATTTTGACTATTTTCAGTTCACTTCATCAGAAATCTCATAAAATATGAATTTATCGAATGTATCATGTCAGAACAATATAAATCGAGACACCAAAATTTGGTTTACGTTTGAATCTTTAGGACAAGAATCGGAGAGATTAAAAACATTTAAAGGATGGCCCTTGTCTTTTGTCTCACCACAAGAACTGTCTAAGGCAGGATTCTTTTATTTGAAGGATGCAGATAAAGTACAGTGTCTGTATTGTCTAAGAATAATAGGTTTCTGGGAGCTCAAAGACGTAGCTATGAATGAACACCATAGACATTTTCCGACTTGTCCTTTTGTAAAAGGCAAAAATGTAGATAATATTGATCAGTTTTCTAGATATGGATGTGATACTACAGGATTAAATAATTTTCAATTGTTCTCCAGATCCAAAAAACGTATGTGACTTCTATGGAATTAGAGGAAATGGGAGTACTTATAAGAGTTCGTAGTCCTAATCATCCTAGCTACGTAACCATTGAGTCCAGACTTCAATCTTTTGCGTTCCGGACTTTGATAAATAAATACCAGAAACAAAAAGATTTGGCAGATGCGAGATTCTATTATGCTGGCCTAAACGACCACGTAAAGTGTTTTTATTGCGATGGTGGTCTGAGGAATTGGGAACAGGGAGAAGAACCGTGGATCGAACACTCCAAATGGTTTAGCAACTGCGAATTTGTAAATTTAATGAAAGGAAGAAAATTTATCGAAATGGTTAAACACAATTTAACACCTATTATACAAACTCCTACTATTATGAAAATTTTAGATATGAGAATTAATGATCAACTGGCTCGAACAACTCTAGATAGACAGATTCAGCAAACACCCAATTCTAATGAAACTATTATTTCGATGGAACCCATTTCAGTTGAAGATAATAATTCATTGGTACCCAATTCTAATGAAAGTATTATTTCGATGAAACTCAATTCTAAGGAATGTATTATTTCATTGGAACCTAATTCTAAGGAATGTATTATTTCATTGGAACCTAATTCTAATGAAAGTATTATTGCTTTGGAATCAGATTCTATTAGAAATCAAACAGAAATAATGTCACGATCGAATGCCTATGAAACAGTAATATCCGACGAAGATAAAGATTTGGTAAATGAAAAAAAAAAATCTAACTCTCAAAAAAGCAAATCAACGTCTAAAGGAAATGTGTTTATGTAAAATCTGCATAGAGGAAGAAACTGCAGTTGTATTTCTTCCATGTGGTCATTTAAATAGTTATCCAAACTGTGCTCTTTCTCTACAGCACTGTCCCATTTGTCGTCGAGAAATTCAAGTACTCGTGCGAACATTTCTATCTTAAAAATAGAATAACTGTTTTTCAACATATTGTTTTGTAAAAAAAAGAATCTGGATAAAATATATACAGTAAAACCTCGTTAAGTCGTGACTCCGCTTAAGTCCCGACAAAGTCTCATAGACAATAATGTAAAATAACCCTCTTTTACTCGTCACCAAATTTAATTCTACTCCGGATAACTCGTCACCCTCAAAATTGGCCAAAAGCATCTTTATTCTCAATTTTGCCTGCTATCTTTTCAGCCCCTCCCCTAAGAAAGCCTAGCCTTTACGGGGAATTTTCACGTGGGAAATTCCCTTGGGAAATTACAGACTTCTCGGTGTGACTCTTGTCAAGTGAAAACGTTTTTCTTGACCGCTACTGAGTGTGATTTCATTTCATAGCGAGTAAGCTCCGCTATAAAGGTTATTTTCTTATCTCGCAATTTCGTGGTTTGATTACATTTGCAACATGTCAGGGAAACGAAAACGTACCTCAATATCTTTTAAAGAAAAAAAAGACTTAATTGCACTTTTTGAAAAATCAAATGTTTCGAAAACACCTTTTGCCAAAGAACATCATATTCCCAGGACTACATTGAACGATATTCTTTCATCGAAACAAGTAATTGAAGAAGCTGACTGCAAAGATAAAAGAAAGAGAATGAGGAAATCGAAGTTTGACGAGATCAAGGAGGTTTTAGTTCGATTTCTGCCGTGATTCTCAAAGAAAAAGCCATGGAAATTGCTAAGGAGTTGAACATTGAAGATTTCGGCGGCAGCAATGATTGGCTGGAACGTTTCAAAGACAGACATTGCCTTTCTTTTAAAACGATTTGCGGAGAAGTAGCAGCTGTTGATGGTGATGCTATAGAAGACTGAAAGAACAGTGTTCTCAAGGACATTTTATTCAGGTTTGATGCATCAAATATTTTTAATCTGGATGAAACAGGCTTATTTTACTGTCTTTTACCTGATAAAACTCAGTTATTTAAGGGTGAAAAGTGCACTTCTGGAAAGCAAGCAAACAATGCCTGACACTTCTGCTTGGAGCTAATATGAGTGGAAATGAGAAAGTTAAACCACTTGTGATAGGCAAAAGCAAAAAGCCACGCTGCTTTAATTAAATCCCTGCCAGTTGAATATGAAGCAAATTCAAATGCATGGATGACTACAACGATTTGGGAACGACATATTCGTAAACTGGATTCTCAGTTTTCGCATCAGAAAAGAAATGTTGCCATCGATAACTGTACCGCCCACAATTATTTATTTCCAGTAATCAGCACCTTCATCAATCAACACTGTTGGGTTATTTTAATGCCAGTAAAAGAAAATAAAATGTGGTAAGTATAAAAAATGTTTTTTTTTTATTTTATTTTCCACTCATTTATTTGCATGTATTGATTTCTGAAAATCTTGTTTTTCTCATCGAATCCTACAACAATTCATAAAAATATTGTATTTCAGTGTTTTGTTTTTTTTCAAAAATGCCCACTTCGCTTAAGTCGTCAAAAATTTTTGGTCCGTTGAGTGACGACTTAACGAGGTTTTACTGTATGTGGAATCTCTTTTTTCTATATCTAATAAAAATACTCAAAAAAGATAATCATGAATAAGAATGTGTTTCTTTCATTATGTAAAAACATTATAAGATTGATAAATAAATAAAGAATAGTAAATTATTTTTCCCCAATACTAGAAAATCCCTTTTCATTCCGAATAAAAATGTCATTATTCTAGGATGATCTTTAGCTGTATTTAGGAAAAATATTTAGTTAAATTTGTCTTGTGTTTCGGTAAAATTTGTAACTTAGTGTGAACTTTAGCTGAATTTGGGAAAAACCGTCTAGTTAAATTTGTCTTACATTTAGATAAAATTTGTAACTTAGAGTGAACTTTAGCTGTATTTGGGGAAAATATGTTGTTAAATTTGCCTCGTATCTTAGGGTGATCTTTAGCTGAATTTAGAAAAAAACAGCCAGTTAAATTTACTTTGCATTTAGGTAAAATTTATAAGAAAACGGTTAGGTTAACGAGGAGTGTATAGAGTTTCTTTGGTTCGAAGATGAATTCATAATTCTCTATGACATGATTTAAGAGAAGTCTCAAGGATTAAAGAGAGTATTATTGGTACCCGAGTTATGTGAATGAGAATTTTAACCCTTTGGATATATAGTTGAAATTGACATATGTGATAGATCCACACTTGCTGTATGTCAATAATTTAAAAAAAAAACACACTTGCTGTATGTCAATAATTTAAAAAAAAAAATTCAAGTGTACACAGAATAGTCACACCATCGTAAATATTTTTTCCAAGAAAACATGAAACTAAGTAAATTAAGATAAAATTGAAACATTATTGAAATGTGCCGAGACCGACATCAATGACACTATGCCCAGATAACTTCACTTAATGCGGCAATCGAAAGACCCCTTCCGTCAAAGAAAATGCTCAGTATTTCTTTTTCCAAACAGAAGTATCGAACTAATAACATTTTAACAAAGCGAAATACAAGATGATAAAATTGAAACATCACCTTCCAACAAAGAAACTGTCCTGTATTTCTTTTTCCAAACACCCGTATCAGGCTAACAAAATTTTAACAAGACAAAATACAAGATGATAAAATTGAAACATTCATGAAATGTATCGAGTCTGACCTCGATGACACTATGCCGAGATAACTTCACTTAGCTTGGCAGACAAAAGACACCTTCCGATTAAAAAAAAAATGCCGTGTATTTCCTTTTCCGAACACAAATAACAAACTAGCAAAATCGCAAACCAAATTTAACTGAATGTTTTTCCTAAATACAACTTAAGTTCACCCTAAGTTACTAATTTTACCCAAACGCTATACAAATTTAACCAAATATTTTTCCCAAATACAGCTAAAGATCATCCTGAGTTACAAATTTTTACCAAAATATAAGACAAATTTAACAAAATATTTTTCTCAAATACAGATAAAGTTCATCCTAAGATTCAAATTTTACCTAATTGCAAGACAAATTTAACTAGATGTTTTTCCCAAATAATGCTAAAGATCACACTAAGTTACAAATTTTACCAAAACACAAGACAAATTTAACTAAATATTTTTCCCAAATACAACTAAAGAACACTCCAAACTACAAATTTTTATGTAAACGCAAGACAAATTTAACAAAATATTTTCCCCAAATATATCTAAAGCTCACCCTAAATTGCAAATTTTTACCAAAATACGAGATAAATTTAACAGACTATTTTTCCCAAATACAACTAAAGAACACCCCAAACTACAAATTTTTATCTAAACGCAAGACAAATTTAACTGGCTGTTTTTTCTAAATTCAGCTAAAGATCACCCTAAGATACAAATGTTTTACCAAAACACGAGACAAATTAAAACAACATATTTTCCCCAAATACAGCTAAAGTTCATTCTAAGTTACAAATTTATCCAAATGTAAGACAAATTTAACTGGACGTTTTTCCCAAATTCAGCTAAAGTTAACACTTAGTTACAAATTTTACCGAAACACAAGACAAATTTAACTAAATATTTTTCCCAATTACAGCTAAAGATCACCCTAGAATGATGACATTTTTATTCGTAATGAAAAGGGATTTTCTAATTTTGGGGAAAAATAATTTACTATTCTTTATTTGTTTATCAATCTTATGTTTTTAGATAATGAAAGAAACACACTCTTTGAGTATTTTTATTACATATAGGAAAAAGAGATTCCACATACATTAAAACCTCGTTAAGTCGTTACTCAAGGGACCAAACATTTTTGACGACTTAAGCGGAGTGACGACTTTTTTTATTACATATAAAAAAAAGAGATTCCACATATATATTTATTCAGATTTTTTTTTTACAAAACAATATGTTGAAAAACAGTTATTCTATTTTTAAGATAGAAATGTTCGCACGAGTCCTTGAATTTCTCGACGACAAATGGGACAGTGCTGTAGAGAAAGAGCACAGTTTGGACAACTATTTAACTGACCACATGGAAGAAATACAACTGCAGTTTCTTCCTCTATGCAGATTTTACATAAACACATTTCCTTTAGACGTTGATTTTCTTTTTTGAGAGTTAGATTTTTTGTTTCATATACCAAATCTTTATCTTCGTCGGATATTACTGTTTCAACGGCATTTGATCGTGACATTATTTCTGTTTGATTTGTAATAGAATCGGAATCCAAAGAAATAATACTTTCATTAGAATTAGGTTCCAATGAAATAATACATTCCTTAGAATTGAGTTTCATCGAAATAATACTTTCATTAGAATTGGGTACCAATGAATTATTATCTTCAACTGAATTGGGTTCATCGAAATAATAGTTTCATTAGAATTGGGTGTTTGCTGAATCTGTCTATCTAGAGTTGTTCGAACCAGTTGATCATTAATTCTCATATCTAAAATTTTCATAACAGTAGGAGTCTGTATAAAGGTGTTAAATTGTGTTTAACCATTTCGATAAATTTTCTTCCTTTCATTAAATTTACAAATTCGCAGTTGCTAAACCATTTGGAGTGTTCGATCCACGGTTCTTCTCCCTGTTCCCAATTCCTCAGACCACCATTGCAATAAAAACACTTTACGTGATCGTTTAGGCCAGCATAATAGAATTTATCCCCCCTGGACGTATCCCCCCTGGACCTCTCGCCGCTTCCCCCACATTCCTCTCATACTTTCTGGACCCCCCTCCGTCTCCCCCTCATTCCTAAAAAGAGTTTGGACCTCCCACCGCTTGATCCTTCCATTGTCTTCACACAAAGATCCCTTGACTTTCTCTCTCCAATAAATCACAGCTGTCACTCCCCACAGTAACCATCCATAACAGTCATTCTATTGTCTTCACTCAAAAATGTGAAAATTTCCCCTTAACTTTCCCATCCAATAAAACACTGCTGTCACGTGTTCATTAGCCAATAGTCTTCACAGTTTGCATTTAACCAATAGGCAAGTGTTAGATCACATGATTGTTATCCAATAGCGTTCTTGCAACCGTTTAACCAATAAGCAACAAGGTACTTGCAAAGTCACACGTATTTTTCTTCTATAAAAACTCACTGCTTGGATGTTTCACACAATGAGTCACTAAAAGATAGTTTCCTTGTTACACGATTTAGCAAAGATTAGAAGGTTGAAAGCCATGGTAAGTTTTTTTTTTTTTCTTAAAGTTCTCTTTCTAATACATTTATATATTAAAATTTGGATGTTGTTGATTGTTGCATGATAAAGCTCAAATAATGTCATTATTTCGGAACTTTTATTTTTTTATCTCTAATTTCAATTTATTTTTTAATTTGTTGTTGTTCCACAAACTCTTTTACAAACGAACAAACAGTTAAATTTTTTTTTCCATTTTCCAGAATTTACCTACCTCTTCATCAATACATGAAGTACCTAATTCAAGGACATTAGGTGAGAATATCTTGTTGATCATGAAAAATAACAATACTTGATTGCAGAAGCATTATTATTCCAGACAATCACACAAGTTTGAATCGTTTGGGTTTAGAGCTTAGTTTAGAGCTTGACGGAAATTCTATAAAAGAAGTTTTAGAAGATCATCAAAACATTAGTGAAGCGTATTCCAGGGCAGAAAGAGATACGAAAGCTAACAGACTGGCTGAATTGTCAGCTTTTCAAACGGTTAGTGGAATTTTAATACAATTAATTCAAAAATCCGTTATGATGTTTGTATCCAGATCACAGATGGTAGCAAGTTCATACAAATGAGACGCCCAGGCTGGAGAAATTTAAAACTTGCTTTACAATCACCACCCTTCTCTCAATTCATCCAAGAATCAAATTTTCAGGAAGAGACTGAAGACAATCCATCCTCCTTGAAAAAACAACTTAGACACGATTTCGAATTTGACTAAGCAGATCAAACCAAGACCTAGAATCTATGTTTTACAAAGCTTAAAACAAATTGTAACCCTTGATAAAATATAAATATGTGTAACCTATTTTATATAATGAAATACAAAATACTGAAAAAGAGATAAACTTGTATCTGAGTGTACTTCTTTCCTTATCTAAAAACATTATAAGACTTATAAAATAAGAAACAAACAACAAATAATAGTAACTTATTTTTTCTCTTCATATAGACTTCGTTATCAGTCAAGTTCATACATAAACTATTTCTTAACTTAATTGAAAAACATCATTATTCTATTTACACATAGATGAAGGAAGAAATAAAAATTGTATTCTTCTGTTCAAGATAATTAACCCTTTATTTCTTAACCATCAAAATGATACCATTCAATTTCCCACGAAAAATCCCGAACTTTGACATATTACACAATTATTTAACCCTTTGGGTACAAAATAACCCTTTGATCACCATTACTAATTATATTAATTAATTAAAAATGTCACCATTCAATTCTCCACAAAAAATCTCAAACTTTGACATATTACTCGACCTATTAACCCTTTGGGTACAAAATAACCCTTTGGTCCCGATTAATATGCAAATTAATTATTAATATTTATAAAAAAATTAATATTCATCATCGTTTAACCCTTTGTTACGAAAAAAACCTTCATTCACCTGACCTTTATGCAAAAGATATGTAAATTTTTTGATTATGCAAATGCGGTATGCAAATATACTAATGATATGCAAATGACGATCTATACTGCCGGGAAATGGCAATCTATAAGGCCGGCATAACTAGTGAAGTTAAATTATATTGATTTATTAGCAAGTTATAAGCTAGCTGAGAACTTGCTAACTCAAAGAAATGTTACAATAAATATCCTATAAAATGAAGTATCATATTTCATAACCTATTATATTTATTTTGATTTTATAATACTACACCATATTAACCTTCTTCCTTTTATATTCCGGCGATATTTTGCGAAACCATAACGTTTCGATTTTTCAAGTCTTTTTTTTTTTTCAAAAATAAACTCAATTGAGATAAACTCAAAAAGTTATTTTTGGAAAAGAAAAAGGCTTGAAAAAGGCGAAACGATATGGTTTCGCGAAATATCGCCGGAATATAGAAGGAAGAAGGTTAAAATAGTTTAGTATTATAAGTATTATATTTATTAATAAAAAAACATATACTCTCTATATTTTAGAAAAAGATCATAATATAATTCACAAAGTGACATCTAAAAACCAAAAATAAAAAGTAAATGTTGAAGTAACGTTTGTCTTTGTTTACAGATATACTGTAGAAATATGTTCAGCAAATCTCAGAATATTAAAGAAGCAAATTATAGGTATTTCATATTATGTGGGTATTTATTATAAATGTAGTTGAAGTTGATGAATTTTGTAACCATTGGTTTCGTGTGATAGTTAATGTAAAATAAAAGCATTTTTGGCATTGTTGTTAATTGGGAAATCTAGCAATTTAAAAATATATATTTAATTTCTCATTCCTTTGGCAAATTAAAATGAATAATTTATTTTCTTCGTCAACATAGAAAAAGCATTATTAGATCTGGATTCACTTACCTGCAAGAAACTCTTCGGTTTATTTCATTATCAACACAGTTTTCCCAGGTCTCATCAACATTCTCGTTAGATACACAAGGATTTTGGGGAGAAGCAGTAGAAATGAACTAGAGAAAGGCAAATGAAGAAAATAATTTCAATGAAAGCAAAGTCTTATTTTGCAAAATTCTTTAACATTTGAAAACACTGTGTAACAAATAAATAAATATTAAAACTTTCGAATTAAAGCAATTGGCTTAAAATGATTGTAGTAAATGGTTGTTAATGATATTTTACAACTCTATATCTTCCAGTATTACTAATCTAATTAAATTTAAAGCTTCTTTAATGCACTACTGTCTTATTGTATTTTCTTTAAGGAAACTACCTAAACCTACCTGGGAAACAGCTGAAATTATTAATCTAATAATCATTCTAAGTATATTTTATCCAATTAAGTTCAATAAGTTATTATTATTATTAATTCAATAACAATAACTTGACAAACAATGGGAACACAAAACTCTTGTACAGTATAATAATCTTGAATGAAATTTGGCATTATCGAGAATTTTAAACAACATTATCCATTACGTAATGCTTTTTGCCATAAAAAAAAAATAGTATGCTTCATGAGAATAATTGCTATTAACTTCTACAACTGTCCAATTCCCACAATCCTTGACCTAACGCATTATATAAATTCAAAACCAATTTTTACATTCTCTAAGATTATGGGTAATTTCATCAAAAATATTCATTAAAATTAAAAATGATGTAATTTCTAATTCTTGCTTTTTTTGGCACAGAATGACAGAAAGTTTCAGTCAACTTTTTTTTATTATTATTATTATTATTGATCAAATATATCCTATGAGGTACAAAAAAACCTGTCTGCTGGATATATTATGAATAAATTTAAATTACATAAAATAAAAACATCAAATAACAAAAGTAATAGAATTTAAAACATTTAATATATAGATATTAATACAATTAAGCGAAATCAAGTGATCTCTTTCTGATTATATTGAAAATTTTGAATTGTAATATTTGTAAGATTAAAACTAGAAAATCTTTTCTATGTAAGTCAAATTAAATTATAATATAAAATACAGTCAAAGTTTGGGAATATATGTAAGGACAATTATAATTTTGTATTAAATCATCCCATTTTTATTCTTTATTTATAATTTTTCTTATTATTTCTTTTTTAAGCTTTGATATTTTAGTTAGTAACTTAAATATTAATGGATGAAGTTGATTGTAATTTTTTTGTATAATTCTCTGTTTGTGTCGTAGGCCGTAGTTGCTTTTATTTTTTTTTTAAGTTTTCAATAATAATATAAATGTTAAGTTTTCTAAATTATTATTAATTTGTTGAATGATAAGGAAATGTTTTTTAATAATAATATTATACATTTTTTTTTATGGGAATAGTATTTTAAGATTTATTCTTAGTGTTATTTGTTGTAAATTATTTAAGTGTTTTTTATTTTCTAATTTTGTATTTTTCTTGTATGATATTTTTCATTTCTGTGATATTTAGGGGATTCCAACAATCAACACCATAATTACCAACATAGTGAATAATTGCTTTATAGATGCAGATTTTCTTCTTTAAAGGGAACAAATAATATCTATGGTATGTTCTATTTCCCAACTTTAATCCCATAAAAGTCCCCATAGCAGCAGCAAAAGCCGGAAGTCTGTCTACTAATATAATAAATGTTGTAGATCCTTTGGTTCCACAAAATAGGATCTCAAAATAGATAATCCAAGACAACAAGGTATTCACAATCACACAGAATGTATACTGACACTTCCCTCACATTTCGCATATAAAAGATTTCTAAAAATCTACAAAAAAAAATATGAAAGAAACTACTATGGCCGTGCCGGCTTGGCCGACCGGTCTAGACGGCGGTCTGTTGTGTGGCCAGTGTGCCGGCACCTGGGTTCGAATCCCAGTCGTGGCATGGCTGTTTCTTTCTTCTTCTGTGTTTCCTCCGTTTCCCCCCGAGGTGTACTTACTCTCTTAGGTGTATCCTCCTCGAAGGGAAGTGAATTCTCGTCTCAGATTTCCTAGCTTTGTCCTGAATTTGTTAGGGGGGGCTAGCGCGTGGTCCGTTGGGGCCCTTTCGCGAGTAGTAGTAGTAGTACCAGAAACTACGACTAGGAAGAACCAGCATCTCTAGCAAAATTGGGAAATAAGGATACTTTTAGCATCCACTCACTTACACTAAATCATTTTTAGAGGATGCTAATGTGGTCGTAATTAGGAACGGTTTGAAAAACTGTTGATATTGAGAGAATGGCAGAGCATACTCAGTAATTAATAATAATAATGATATTACAAATTAATTTACCTTTCTAATTCCAATTTGTAACATTGTTTTATGGCCTGGTAAAATATTAATTCCCTGTTTGAAATAAGGCAGATGACTTAAACCAAAGCTTGTATTATGAGGAAAGATCTAGAAAACAAGACATTATATTTATTGTAGATTATGCAAATTGATGACCTTGTCTTTTCATAATATTCCTTTATATTTTAAATTTTGTACATAAAATTTAGATTACAGTGAAATTTCAAAGGCTATATAAATTACCTTGTAGGCAAATTTATCGTTGGTTGAATTATATGTAGATGATTCAATTTTGATGTTCAACTTGAAAAATTTATTAATTATAGTTTTATCTGTACAACAAAGAATAATAATAGGATTTTAGAATTACATGTAATTATCTGAGGTAAGATTAAATGTCTTGCACCATATCAAAGTCTTAATTTTATTTTCTGAAATGCGTTGACATTTACATGCAGGAATGAAATTCATATATATTGAAAGATATATTTAATGTCATTTGAATTTATATTACATTTTAGACAATTAAAACATTTACTATTTAAAATACTATGAAGATAGTAAAATGAATATTGATAGAGGAAAAACGAAATCATAACTGGTAGGATCAGGAGTTTATAAATTCAACAATTACAAAACTTTTTATAAGAAATTTCCTGATATGCAAGAACTCCAATTTTATAATGGTAAACGGTGTAAACTTAAAATTAAAAAAGGAGAAACAAGAACAAAAACCAGCACATGAATAAATTAAAATTGCCTTTGTGTTTCAATTATGGGGAGGAGTTGGAACAGCTGTTTCGTCCTGCTACGGACTCATCAGCCCAACCCCGTCTCCCCGATAAAAGAAACAGAAAGACAAGATCACAATATGAAGCTCACCGCCACACCTGGCATTGACCCCCGAAAACATAATTGAAACAGAAAGGCAATTTTAATTTATTCATGTGCAGGCTTTTGTTCTTGCTTCCCCTTTTTAAATCAATTTGCACAGCACGTTAAAAGTTTTATTTAGCTTAAATAGCTTTTTTTGAACCTTTTGTTTTTGTATTTTAATGCCTTTTTGCCTACTAGTTGTAGGAAAAGGCTCTTTTGTTTGTGTTTTAAACAGCACAAATTTTATTTTGTTGCTTTTATTGTTTTCGGGGGTCACTGCCAGGTGTGGCTGTGACCTTCGTCTGGTGATCTTGCCTTTCGGTTTCTTTTATCGGGGAGGCTGGGTTGGGCTGATGAGTCCGTAGCGGGACGAAACAACTGTTCCCAACTCCTCACCATAGTTGAAACAGAGAGGCAATTTTAATTTATTCGTGTTCTGGTTTTTGTTCTTGTTTCCGCTTTTTTAATCAATTTGAACAGCACATTAAATGTTTTATTTAGCCTAAATTTAAAATGTTGCAAAATATAATAAAGTTAAATTTCCATATTTCAACATCAACACATCAGATTACCTTCTACACTTCTAATAAATCATTTGTTCAATGTCCACCATTGCTATGTCAACTGAAAACAATATTAAAATATTATTATTATTGGTTTTTTTATTATTTGGACATAAATAAACATAATCTCCGGATTCTTAAAAATCAAGGTAATTATGTAAGGTTGATTAGTTCATTGAAGATTCAGAGTTTTTCTGATGATGTTTGCTGTCCCAAGAATGGCTGTCTTCTGCATTATTTGCAAATGCCACTCCTGTAAACCGAGGCTGTCCTTCAATGATTTCCATTCCTTAGTGACAAGTCCATTGGTGGATGTAACAACTGGGACAACTGGGACATAGACACACTTTGCAGTTGATACATGTCGTTGATACATGTCTTGCAGTTTGCTTGCCCATGCTTCGTAGTTCCTCTTTTTTTCCGCAATGGTAGATGTGACATGATCAGCCAACATCACTGAAATATCAATAATAGTAGCAGTTCAGCCTTTTTAGTGAATAAAACTATATCTGGCCTGTTAGCTTCTACTGCCCGATCGGTGATCATAGCTATGTCCCAGAGGAGCTTAGCGGTTTCATTGCTCAGCACTTGTTCAGGTTTTCATTTATAGTAAGGTGTTTCCTTCTGTATAAGACGATATTGTTTCGCTAAGGCTTGATGGACAACTTTGGCCACGTCCGTTATTGTTATTATTATGTTTGTATGTTTCAAACCTTGGGTTTCCCCAGCAAAAACAATATGGCGGGTCAAAGACCAAAGCATATATTGCCAAGTGTAAAGATGTATGCAAGAATGATTAGGGATGTGTGGTTGTGTCCATAAATTTCCTAACTATATGCGTGTTGTATTGAGTACCACAGCCTTCTGCAGTTGTGCATAAGTGTTTTTGTGAAGTCCTAGTGTGCTGAGACTGTGGTGCAATGTGTGAGGTACCAGAGCAGTGGCGGACAAGACGGTGGGTACAACACGTACTTAGTCCTGCCTTCACTGCTTCTGAAGCTCATATGCTAGATCGGTGTATTTACTGATCTTGTCTGCGTGAGTTTTCTGCAGGTTCTTGCTGATAGGCACTGCAATATCAATGAGATAGGTCTGTTTGTTGACCTTATCAACAAGTGTGATGTCAGGCAGTACCGGATTACCAAATAGGCAAAGTAGGCAGCTGCCTATGGGCCCCACGCCTTTTAGGGGCCCCGCGACAACGGATTCAAATAAAATTGATTTGATCTTCAAAGAAAATTACAATCTAGCTTTCTTAAATTGTTTCCAAAGATAGAAAAAAAAAAATGAATAGTGAAATGAAAACTTTACATTAAAGGCTCTATAGAGAAAATACTGGTACATTAATATAATGTACCCATTAACAACCAAAGTACATACAGCATTGACATCTGGTTCACATTATAATTTGTCCCTTCTGTCAGCTGTAAACTTGTAAAAAATTTCTATGCAACCTGATTACGTGTAATTGGCAGAAGTGATGGTTCTTGCTGACTAGGTATCAGACGTGCACAATACTTTGTTGTTATCCCACTACAGCACGTGCACAAAAAAATCTCCAGAAACAAAGCTTTCTGTGAATTAGTTTATCGCAAATTCCAACCGACTCCAAATCCTAGTAGAATATTCGCGAGTAGAAGCTTCGAAGAACACCAACGAATATATATACGGGTAATTCATAAAGTACTGGAAAGTACTGGTGGTTTTCACTGTCCAATATCTTTTAAACTACTACTCACAAAAATCTGAAACTTTTTATATAAAATCGTCAAATATATAAAAGTTATATTTTCATGTTATTATTTATTCATTATTATTGAAATTTATTTTATTTGCGTTCAAACCACCCCCAATATAACGAAATTATTATCCATTATGATTTGTGATAAGAATGGCTAATGTAGATGTGATTGATCAATTGTTGAAACCTAATATATTGAAATTAGAAAATCTTAATTTTTGGTTAAAAAGTATAGAAAAAAATAGATATTATAATAAATGAAGAATCTTACATTTCAATATAAGATCAATAAGAAGTAGTTGGGAGATTTTTATGATCAAAATTAAAAATATTCTGCCTTTTAATCAAATAATTATTTTAACTGAGGCTAATATACAAAGTAATGAATACTTAATCTATAAAATTGAAAATTTTACACAATTTGTAAACTTAAGACAAGGAAAAAAAAGAGGAGGTATTTTAACTTTTTGTAGAGATAACTTTATAATAGTAGATCAGAAAATTGTTAATAATACTTCATGTGAGGTTTCTATTTTAAAGATACAAAAGGATGATCATTCAACATTTCAAATTGTAGCTATTTACAGACCTCCATCAAAAAAAATTGGAATTTTTTAAACAATTAACAACTATTTTAACCGAAATTGAAGACAATAATGAATCAGGAGTTGGAAGTAGTAATGTATTGATTGGAGACATAAATATAAATCTCATCAAAATGAATAATAATAAAAATGTTTTAAAATATTTCAGTATTTTGACTACAAAAGGATATAAAAATATTATTTATGGGACTACACGTAAATAGAATAATAAAAAATATGTTAATAATTCATGCATTGATCATGTCTTTATTAAGGATTTTAGTAATGTAAAGAAAACATATCAGATCATTTTATTGTTGCAATAGAAATCTGTGATGTCAATATGTTGAAATTGTTGTATAAGAATTATTGTAATAATACAAATAAAAGTTACTTTTTTCAATGAAAAAATAATGATTGATAACTTATTAGAGTTATGCTTTTTGGAAGAAAAGTGTTGTTATAAAGATCCAATAGAATTCTATGATAAAATATTACTCAGTGTTATTGAGAGCAAATATACTAAAGAGATTAAATATAAGATTGAAATTAATAATAATAATAATAATAATAGAAAGCAACAACCTTGGATTACGGAAGAGTTATTAAATGAGATAAAAATGAGGGATAAATTATTTAAACAAACTAAAAATAATAAATACTAATTACAAATTGAAATATAAAAAATTTAGAAATAGGTTAAAACTAAAAATTAGTAAACATAAAAAAAAATATTATTTTGAAACTCTTAAGAAACATTCAACAATCACCTAAACATTTATGGGTTGAAATTAATAACATACTTGGACAAAATAAAAATCTTTCGGATAATAAAGAAATTAATAAGTTACTACGAACAATTGAAGGAGATAATAAAAAAAATCAAACTGGCAAATAAATTCTGTTGTAATTTTACTAAAATAAATTTACAACCTGATATCACTTGTGGGATAAATTTACTCAATAATGAAGATACTATGTAGGCCAGTCAAATCGTACAGAAAAAAACGTTAAAAACGCAAAACGCGATGTAAAGCTGCATTTTTGGTATGTTATTTGGACCCGTTAGGGAAGTGTGAAACTATGTTTTGCAAGCAAAAAAACGTTGTGCTAGCTGCGTAATACGTGAAAAACTGCAAACTTTTCGGACTTTATGAAGTTTCTGCAGTTTAATTCACAAACTATGCGCATTTTGAAATTAGTTGTCTTTATCATTTTGAAAGTATATTAAATTTGTGACAATTTAAGCCCACCCACAGCTCCGTATGTCTAATAGGTTCTGAGATATAGCACTTCAAAAATTGGCATGTTTTCGCATGTTTTCCAAAAATTCAGTTTCCTTTTGTTTTCAGCCAAATATCGGCACAACCACTCATCCTACAATAAAAATTCTAAGAAACTACATTTTAGCACATTTAATTACCTTTCATTTAAGCGCAAAACGGGGTCAGTAGACCGTGTAGTTCTCTTGCAATCGCTAAAAAATCAAAAATTGCGAAAATAGATTTTTAACATATTGGCCTAACCTAAACACTACTAACATGAAATTGTGGGCATTAGGCGAAAGAAAAGGCCAGGTAAAAAGTTGTTATGTCTATTGACATTTATTATGTTACAGAAAATAATTAAAATGTTATGAAAAGTTAAAGTTTTTATTTTTTGGAGGGTCCCGGTTGATCGTCTTGATGAAACAACTGTTGTTGAGACAACATCTCCTCCAAAGGGAAAGATGTATTCTTCGTTGTCGGAGTCCTCAATGTGGGAACATTTTGGCATGACTTGTCCCGATAGAAATGACAGAGAACAGAGCAATTTTAGCCCTGCACGTGCAACCTCGTCCATTGCACCCTTTGCGGCACATGCATGATATGAATTTTAGGAGGATTGGAGGAACTGGGTCCTTTGTGGAAGTCACGGGTAACAGCCCCTGCTGGTTACTGGTCCAGCCCAGTTGGTTGGTTCTTTTTCTATCCCCAACCATTCGTGAACCTGATGGTATGTTCGATATACCTGTTGAGCTGCAGCCTCTTCAGTTGGGGGCAGACGAGCCAGGTGGACCTTGGCGTTGGCTGCTGATCGCACGAAGATTTCGTAACAGTGTGAAGAGTGCTGCTGACTCCTCCTCCATACAGAGCCACAAGAAGTTTATTTCCAGCAGCAGCTATTTCTTCATGAGTGGCATCCGGCTGTAGGAGAATGGTAGCCACGTCAACCAGCCGTGGACGCTTTTGTAGGGCGCCCAACATCTTCATCGTTCCATGCCAAACAAGGGCAGAAGTAGTATCGCATCCGGTAAAGGCGTGCACAAATGACACAAATCCAGGAGGAAATGATAGCTCTCCGGGATTGAAAGATGTAGAGGAAAACTGCAGAGAGCCTGATTCACTCCTGCCACTTTTGTGGAAGAACATATTGTCCACACTAGATCTCAATCCATTTAGGAGTAACAAGAGGTCCACATCCTCTCTAACTATTATTTCTTTTTTATAGGATCTGCTCTTGTCTAGCGCTGTTCTCACTATAGTGCAGTCTGCGTCCTCTGTTGCTCGCTTTGTTTGGATCCCCTCGTTTTCCAATCCTGAACTTATGAAGTCGATCATGCACCGCTTGTTGTTATCGGTTGAAAGCAATTTCTCCTGGGACACCTTGATCAATGTTGAATCTTCGAAATTATGTCGCTGCTTGATGCAGCTGCGTAGCGACGTAATCTTTCTACAGTTTTTGTGTTTCTTGTTCTCCCATCTTCTGGGTAGCCGTCAACACAACTGCCTTATTCCTCCCAAAGTGTCTTAATGTGTAGCTAACGTAAGCAGCTACCATTTCCCTGGTTGACCTATTCTGGTATCAGATGACCTTATGGAGCAAGTAGCCTCCATCCACATCAACGAATATATGGGTTCCTGTAGGAATGTTTACGAGGCGTGGGGTAAAAGCTGAGTAAAAGCTTGATTTTGTGACTTTACGTATCCCTCTTCACAAAATAAAGTCATTGGGAAGGGAGCCAACTTCCTTGGAGGATTCGAAGTATTCTTTCAGGTCCTTATCTGTCTGTTTTGTGATACAGAGCCTTTGGAAAATGGTGAGAGGATCTATTTCAACCTGCTTGTTTTGCACAGTAACTGACAACAATGTTCGTATCTTGTCTTTTCGTTTGAAGCCAACTTTCCCAAACGAGTTTCCTGTGATCTTTTTGATCCCATCAATTCCCAATTCTTGTGCCATGTGGCAATTGACTTCAGAGCCCCCAACAATGCCATTGCTGATAGACATCAATTTTCGAAGAATACATCGACAAATCTTTACCTTTGGAGGAGATGTTGCCTCAACAACAGTTGTTTTTTCAAGATGATCAACAGGGACACTCCAAAAAATGTAAACTTTAATTTTTTATAAAATTTTAATTATTTATGTAACATAGCAAATGTTAATAGACTTAACAACTTTTTATCTGGCTTTTTCTTTCAACTAAGCCCACAGTTTCATGTTAGCAGTATTTAGGTTAGGCCCATATCTTAAAAAAGTATTTAGACAATTTTTGCTTTTTTAGCGATTGCAAGAGAACTATAAGGTCTACTGACCCCGTTTTGCACTTAAATGAAAGATAATTAAATGTGCTAAAATGTAGTTTCTTAGAATTTTTATTGTAGGATGAGCGGTTGTGCCAATATACGGCTGAAAACAAAAGGGAAACTGAATTTTTGAAGTGCCATATCTCAAAACTTATTAGACATACGGAGCTGTGGGTGGGCTTAAATTGTCACAAATTTAATATACTTTCAAAATGATAATGACAACTAATTTTAAAATACGCATAGTTTGTGAATTAAACTGCAGAAACTTCAAAAAGTCCGAAAATTTTGCAGTTTTTCACGGATTACGCAGCTAGCACAACTTTTTTTTGCTTGCAAAACATAGTTTCACACTTCCCTAACGGGTCCAAATAACATACCAAAAATGCAGCTTTACATCGCGTTTTGCGTTTTTAATGTACAATTTGACTGGCCTAATGGGAAATATTACAAATACAATGATTATTGAAAAACCGGACATTGCTGAGATAAATTATATTATAAAAAATATGAAAAATACTAACTCTGTAAGTATTGATGGAATTTCAATTAAAACTATAAAAAAAATTCTGATATTTTTTCCTATTTGATTTCTTTATTGATTAATAAAATCATTGAGATTAAACTCTACCCTGATAAATTAAAAATTGCTAAAATTATACCAATATTTAAAAACAATAATTCTAATGCTCTAGAAAATTATAGACCAATTGCATTACAACTGGTCATTAATAAAATTATTGAAAACTATTTATCTAATAAAATTAAAAAAATTTAAAAAAACAATAATATACTAAATATAAATCAATTTGTCTATCAAAAAAATAAGGGTACTATTAATCTGTTATGAAATTTAAGTGAAAATATAAATAATAATTTAAACCTAAATAATTATTCATTACTTTTGTCAATTGACTTGAGTAAAGCTTTTGATTTAATTAATCATTATCTTTTGATTATAAAATTACAAAAATTAGGGATTAGAGGTGTTTTACTTGAAATTCTTAAAGATTATTTCGTAAATAGAAAAATGTATGTATCAATTAATAATAAAAATAGTATAAAGAAAAAATGCAAATTAGGGATACCTCAGGGTTCGAACCTCGGACCTTTGTTTTTTATACTTTATATTAATGATTTGTTTAATTACATTAAATATTATAACATGTTATTTATGCAGATGATATCATTTTATTAAAAAATGATAAAAACGTACATAATGCTGAATAAAAATTACAAGAAGATTTTAATAAATTACAATTGTGGGTGCATGATAACAAACTCAAAATAAATGATAATAAGACTAAGCTATTATTAATACATCCGAGAAAACAAATGCCTACATATTATCCAAACATTTTGGCACATACACACTCTTGTCTGCACAAAAAAAAGGGTAAATGTGATTGTACGAAAATAAAATTGGTTAATCATTTTAAATATTTGGGTATTACGATAAATGACACATTTACATGGGATACCCATATCCAAAATCTATATCATAAATTAAGCAGTAGAGCTTATATTTTTATCATACTAAAAATATTTTACCAGTTAAATATAAATTATTAATTTACTCAGCTTTTTTTGATTCCTATATAAACTATGGAAATTGTATTTGGTCAAATACCAAGAACATTAATCTTGTCAATATCAATCAGTTACAAAAAAAAATTATTAAAAATATTTTTCAAACTAATTTTAGTAAAAAGAAAATTTCAAATGAAGAATTAATGAAATATAAAATTTTCACACCTGAACAAAAATTTCCATATAATCTTATTTTGATAAATTATTATAAATACATCTATCTGTGTAATCGCGATGGTAAATTGTATAATTTTAGGAATGACTTAAATTTTAGACTTGATTATCCGCAAATATATAATAGTTATGGAGAATGTAATATGAAAAAAATTTTACAGGACATAATTAATAAAATAGGTATAAAAAACATAAATAAAATTGATAAAATATCTTCATTAAAAAGATTTCTTAAGATTTGGTTAATAACCAATGATAATCCTATGGTTTAATAGGAGAAAAAAAAATGTCTTTTTCAGAATAGTGATAATTAATGTTTTATTTTATTTTGTCTATAACTCTTTGTATGCATCAAATCAGTGATGTATCATTTACTTTGTTTTATATTCTGATTTTTGTATGTTATTCTTTTTTTGTTTAACCTAATGTATTCGAACCTGTTGATGGGATTGCTTTAGTTCAATCTTAACAGGACGAAAAGAATTTAATGAAAGTAAACAAAAAAAAAATATTATTACAGTATGCGCCAAGATATACAGTACTGAATGAAAAGATAAACAAAATTACATTGTCTTCTGTGAGTTTATTTCTCCTCAAAAGAAATTAACATACATACTACATACATACATGCACACACTATTAGCATGTTGATTTATCACGGTATGCGTAATGTAAGTGTTCAAAGTGTGCACCGCCTCGCTGTGTTCAGATCGTTCAAGCAGATTCTCAAACATATCCTGAAACAAAGGTTGCTGCAGACTCCTGCAAAAGGAGATGATTTGCTCACGTAATGCAGGCACAGTTCTTGATGGATCTTCACAGTTCAACACACTCTCCTTTAACATTCCCCACATGTAGGCATCAGGTGGTGTAAGATCGGGGGATGGGACGGGTATGGGAAGTCAGTACCATGTGAAATGATTCGTCCTGAAAAGTTTTCCTGCAGCATAGCTAGAGATGCTCGAGCGGTATGGCTGGTCGCCCCGTCCTGTTGATACCACTGTCTATTCATCTGAATTTTCGTTGCACGACAGAACCTTCTCAAATCCTGAAGAAATGGCTCGATCACTAACCCCTGTAGCGTTCACAGTACACTACCAGAACGGCGAAATTTCGTAACAATAGACAGCATAACTGTGTTACTTGGTGCCGTCTTATTAAACTCCTTTTGGAATTGTTCTGCCACCTTTTTCACAATCGGTCCACCTTCACGACCGCTTCCGTATGAGAAGAAATAATGCTCAGCTATAAATACTTTTTCCTCCGTCGATAGACCCATTTCCAACAACAACTGCACAACACAACTTCCTTTTCGCTACTGCGAACACGTGCAGCTGGAGCTCTACCACGTCGACAAACGCAACCACGTGTTCAAGAGGCGCGAGTTTCAGTACTGTATATTTTGGCGCATACCGTATATTAATAAGGAGTTGCTCCTTACAACCCTGGGAATTCCTGCGACAGCCCTTCTGCTGTTCGGAAAGAATATTATGTGTCTCGATGTGTGTGTAGATCTTGTCTGCGAGGCAGGAGGTGAGGAGTTTGTAAAGTGTGGGGAGGCAAGTGATAGGACGGTAGTTAACAGGGTGTCCTGTTTCAGTGTTCTTGCTCTGTAGCTATGTGACACCCTGTGTGAGGAAACGAGGCATATGTTCTGGGTGTTGGATTATGTCAGTGAGTGTAAGTGCTAGCTTCCCATGCAGGAGCGTAAACCTCTTGATCCAGAAGTTCTGGACGCCGTCTGCACCAGGAGCCTTCCAGTTGTGTGCATGTTTTAGTGCATGTTTTAGTGCGAGAGTAATCTCATGGAAGGACATGAAGGGTAAGTGTTCAGTGAGTTGTTGTTACTCTATGATCCATGGTGCTTTATCATTGTGGTGAATAGGATTAGATCACAGAGACGACCAGTATTTATGAAATGCCTCGCTGGTGGGAGTGTTTGTGTTAGTTGTAGTAGAGGAAGATGTAAGTGTTCTGTAGAATTTTTTCTCATTGTATTAGAAAGTGTTGTTCTGTTGGTTGCGCAGAGTACACTGTTTGTATCTTTGTAATCTTTTTGCAAGTGCACTGAGTTTTTGTTTTAGTGTGTCGAGATGTTCCTGAACCTGGTTATCATGGTTTGAATGTGAAGGGCGAGTATTTATGTGCTTGAATATCTTTCTAACCTGGGACATAAGTTTCTTCTTCTGCTTCGTCTTCTTCTTCTTCTCCTTCTTCTTCTTATTATTATGTTTGTATGTTTCAAACCTTGGGTTTCCCCAGCAAAAACAATATGGCGGGTCAAGGACCAAAGCACATACTGCCAACTGTAAAGATGTGTGCAAGAATGATTAGGGATGTGTGCTTGTGTCCATAAATTTCCTAACTATGCGTGTAGTGTTGAGTACCACAGCCTTCTGCAGTTGTGCATAAGTGTTTTTGTGAAGTCCTAGTGTGCTGAGACTGTGGTGCAATGTGTGAGGCACCAGACCAATGGCAGACAGAACGATGGGTACAACACGTACTCGATCCTGCCTCCACTGCTTCTGGAGCTCGTGTGCTAGATCAGTGTATTTACTGATCTTATCTGCGTGAGTTTTCTGCATGTTCTTGCTGATAGGCACTGCAATATCAATTAGATAGGTCTGTTTGTTGACCTTATCAACAAGTGTGATGTCTGGTCTGTTGTGATGTATGGTTTTGTCTGTGTGAATGGGGCGGTCCCAGTATAGTTTATATGAGGGTGATTCTAATACGCTTTGTGGTATGTACTTGTAGTACGGGACCGTGCTCTTAATAATTGAATGTTTGTGTGCTAGTTGTTGATGAACGATCGATGCTATCTGATTGTGTCGGTGGAGGTAGTCTGTTTGAGAGAGAAGGGGACAGCCTGATATTACGTGGTCGATCGTCTCATGCGTAGTGTGGCATTTCCTGCATTTGTCGTCATGTGTTTTGCATCATGTAGAATTGTGTTTCTTGTAGTTGCGTGTGGAGATGACTCGGTCCTGTATTGCGATCATGAACCCTTCGGTCTCCCCAAACAGCTCACCACTCGTCAGCCATCTGTTCGACGCTTCCATGTCGACATGAGGCTGGCTGAGTTCGTGATGATGTCTGCCATGGAGTTCTTTACGAGCCCATGATTCACGCAGCTGCTGAGTGTGGGTGTCAGGGGTGGTGAGTGTTGGAGAAGAGTTTTCGAGGTTCAGGGGTGTGAGGTGTGTGTCAGCCTTGACAATGGCTGAGTGAAGTGAGGAGTCTTCTGCTCTTTGGTGGAAATGTTCCCTAAGTGTATGCACTTGTTTTTCGTGTAGGGTGATGAGGTTGATGAGTCCTCGGCCTCCCTCCTTGCGGGGAAGAGTCATCCTTTCCGTAGCGGACTTGGGGTGGTGCATGTTGTGTTTCGTGAATGTAGTGCGTGTTGCGCGTTGTAGTGCTTCGAGTTCGGTGTTTGTCCATGGAATTATGCCGAACGAATATGTTAGTGTGGGAACGGCAAAAGTGTTGATAGCTTTAATTTTATTTCTGGCGTTGAGTTGTGTTTTGAGGATTTTGTGAACTCGAGCAAGGTATGTGTTCTTCAGTGCATTTTTGATGTTTGCGTTGTCAATGACGCGCGCTTGCTGGAAGCCCAGGTACTTGTAGGTCTCTCCCTCTTCCATGGATTGGATGGCCAAACCATGGTCCAGTTCAAAACCCTCCAAATTCGAAGTCTTCCCACGTATTATGTGTAACTTGCGGCATTTGTCAATTCCAAATTCCATCCCAATGTCTTTGGTGAACTGTGTGGTGGCTTGTAGTAAATTAGTAAGTTGTGCATTGTTTGTGGCATAGAGTTTAATGTCATCCATGTAGAGTAAGTGTGTGATTTTATATGGTGTCACAGTGCCTGTGGTAAGCCTATAACCGTGTTTTGTGTTATCTAGTATACGGCTCAGTGGATTCAAGGCGAGGCAGAACCAAAGAGGACTCAAGGAGTCTCCCTGGAAAATACCTCTCCTTATGGGAATGGGATCTGTAGTGATGGAGGTGTTAGAGGTGCGTAGGTGTAATGTTGTGTTCCAACTCTTCATCGTGGCAGCTAAGAATGCCGTGATCTTGGGGTGTATTTTGTAGATATGAAGAGTGTGTAGGAGCCAGGAATGAGGGACAGAATCAAATGCTTTCTTGTAATCGATGTATGCGATATGTAAGCTCCTATTCTTCGCGCGTGCCTGGCGCAGGATTACAGAGTCAATAAGGAGTTGCTCCTTACAACCCTGGGAATTCCTGCGACAGCCCTTCTGCTGTTCGGAAAGAATGTTATATGTCTCGATGTGTGTGTAGATCTTGTCTGCGAGGCAGGAGGTGAGGAGTTTGTAAAGTGTGGGCAGGCAAGTGATTGGGCGGTAGTTTGCAGGTTGCGCTGTTTCAGTGTTCTTGCTCTGTAGTATGTGACACCCTGTGTGAGGAAACGAGGCATATGTTCTGGGTGTTGGATTATGTCAGTGAGTGTAAGCGCTAGTTTTCCATGCAGGGACGTGAACCTCTTGATCCAGAAGTTCTGGACTCCGTCTGCACCAGGAGCCTTCCAGTTGTGTGCATGTTTTAGTGCTGTCTGTATGTCTGCGAGAATAATCTCATGGAAGGACATGCAGGGTAAGTGTTCAGTGAGTTGCTGTTCCTCTGTTATCCATGGTGCTTTATCATTGTGGGGGATAGGGTTTGACCACAGAGACGACCAGTATTCATGTAAAGCCTCGCTGTTGGGAGTGTTTGTGTTAGTTGCATTAGAGGGAGATGTAAGGGATCTGTAGAATTTTTTCTCATTGTATTGGAAAGTGTTGTTCTGTTGTTTGCGCAGAGTGCACTGTTTGTATCTCTGTAATCTTTTTGCAAGTGCACTGAGTTTTTGTTTTAGTGTGTCGAGATGTTCCTGAACCTGGTTATGATGATTTGAATGTGAAGGGCGAGTATTTATGTACTTGAATATCTTTCTAACCTGGGACATAAGTTTCTTTGTTTTGTTTCCTGCACAGTATTGTGTGAGCCTGGCTATGTCTCCTCTAAGGTCGCTGATGCGGCCCTCAAGGCGACGTCTCCAAGGGGGGATGTATTCTTGTGTCCGTGCAGTGGGAGGTATGTTGTGTTGTTTGATTCCAAGTGCCCGAATGGTTCCCTGTGCAGCACAGTAGAGTGTTGTATGTATGTCTTGTAATGTTTGGATGTTGTCAAGGTGTTGTTATTATTATTATTTTTATTATTATTATTTTTATTATTAATATGCACAAAACAAAGTGTATCACAGCTGCCAGTTCTTTAGCTGGTGTTGGCCTTCAAACGCATCGAATTCTTCTCAAGAATCTAGGATGTCGTAATGTATCGGCGCAAAATATGTGCTGATCCAAGCAGTGCGGCTTTTTGGAGTTGACCGATGGAGATTTTGTCAATATTTAGATAGTTTTTAACAAAATATTCAAAATTCAAATCTACGATCACTTGTAATAAGACGTTTTAAAAGTAAAATAAAGGTCATATAAAGTATAAAAAAATCATTTCTATATAGATAGAAATAGTTCTTTTTTGAATCTAGACAAATAATAGAGAATAAGAAACTCAATTGCTTCAAATTTTACATTCTTTAACTTTGTTGTCCTGTAAATTTTCTCGATTATCACAGCAGCACCACAGCAATTATTTCAATATTTTTTGAGGCAAAAAAATTCTTAAGCTCGACAACTCATAGCATAGTTCAAACTGATTACTTTTTTTTTTTGTAATTTGACTTATGCCGTAGACAAAGTTTATTACGAATTTTACAGCTGAATATATACACCCTAATGAACACATTATCCTTTTAATAAGACTCATATGCTTGAAATGAAATGATATTCCTAATTTTCCTTGTGATCTTAGATTCAAACAATACAACAAAAATATTTAAAAACTGAACTTTTACTTAGGATAACATTCACACAGGTTCCTCTGTAAGATGGAATTCTATTCTCTTTGGTTGGAGGCCGTTTTCTGAATGGAGATTCCTCTTGATTAGTCTATCAGATAAATATCCAACAGTAATAAGTAATTAGTAATAAGTAGTAATAAATAATAAGTAATAAATAAATGCAATACAATTAATATTTAATAAAAATAAAACCAATATATTGAACTTTAATTATCTGTTGATATAGTTAAGTTAAAATTCCTTCTGGTTTATCTTATTTATTAACAAGCTATTGTACTATTCATTACATCCGTCAGTAAATACTGCTTTCTCTGTCTTCTAATCTAGAACCATGGTGATCTGAAGGTAAATAAATCTTAACAAAGTATTAGCAGAAAGTGCATAGTTCATTCAAGAGTTAACCCTTACGAAAGATGGCTATCTGATACTCCTCAGCATAATAGATAAATAGAGAATCTATTGTGAATAAAAATGAAACCTATTACTATGCTAATAAGTCATACAATGGACTTAAAATATTAAGTGAATCATGAAACAAAAATAATATCCAGAAATAGTAGTTGTAAAGAAATATAGACGCACAGAAAGGAGAATACGACTTTCAACTGAAGGATATATAGTTGCCATACTTTTATGTCCTAAGAGTTTATTACTTTAATGTAGGGAGAGGCAGGAACCTCTCACTTTGAGACTGCGAAAAATATGGTCAATGATATAGTCGAAAATGAGAAACTTACAGTATCTGTTATAAAAAGGACTTACGGAACAATCTTCAGTAATTAACTTTAACATAAATTTCAGTATTTGATGAGAAAATCACGAATGGAAAGAAAAATGGAAATGAAAGAATTATGGCAGTACTGAAATAATAGAATTCTGCAAAATCCTAAACTTGAGGTTAGTAACATCAACTTAATCAGAAAATTTACTAGGTAACGTAAGGAAAACTGATGGAATTTAGGTGAATAAGTGAAGGTGTGCCAATATCAAAAGGTCAGTTAAAGATGCATAAAATAAAATGGAAAAAAAGGAAAAGGAATGAAGAATTTGTAAGAAAGATTTACCTTATCTATAAAAGAAAACTAAAGAAATTAATTCAGACGCAGAAAAACGAATGGAGAGAAAAAGACACTGAAAAATTAAAGCCATTGAAACAGACTGGGATATTTTGGCAATTTTAAATACTCGATCAAAAAAAATAAACCGACATATCGAGTTTAAAAAAATCACGATTCGGTTGATTACCATTTCTAAAGTTTTAGAAGATCAAAAAGTTAATGAAAGGGAGATTATTTTTATGGGATTATTCATGAGAAGACTGACATTAGAAATGTAATTAATGATTTAGAGGGAATAGAATGGTAAAAGAGAATGATTTCTATGAATGAAGTTATCAACGCAAAAAGGAAATTAAAAAATAAGAAAGCAAAAGGAATAGATGATATTTTAAATGAAATGTTGAAAAATCAAGAAGAAAGTTTTTATCATCATATTAAACCTTTTTATTATTGGAACGCAGCTAGGTTTTCTGTATCAGGGAAAACGGTGTAGATTACGCTAATCTAGAAAGGAGACGATCTCAATTCGGTTATAAATTATAGAGGAGTTTCTAAAATTTAAACTTGGTATAAAATTCATGCAACTGAATAGATTTAGAATTCGGGTATATGAGAATAATATTACAAGTGAATCACAAAGTGGTTTTAGAAAAAAATTCTATCATTGACCATATTTTCAAATTAAAGATTATGTATTATTTCTAGATCTTTTTACTGCATTTGATAAGGTACCTAAATAAAAGATGTTTGATTTTTGGATTTAGAAAGGTTTAAAAGAAAGTATGTTACAAAACATTAGATATATATTTATAAAAACACTTCAAACAAAGTAAAATTGAAAAATGAAATTTTCATTAAATTTCGTTATAAAATCTGGTGTCAGACAAAATTGCCTGTGAAGCCCTGAATTATTTTTGGTGATTATGGGAAAAAATTAGGAAAGATCTGAAAAAATATAAAGTGGGTAGCAATGTAATAGGAAAAGCTAAAATACTTAATCTTATTGCAGATGAAATTGTAATATCTGCAACAAATTGCAAAGAATTACAAGATATGATTGATATTATTAAAAAAAGTTTAAATTTTCTGGATTTAAAAGTCAATATAAATTATGATTTTTTAAAATGGAGATAATATTTGTGTTGCGAAAAAGAAAAATAGAGATTGTAAACATATTTAAATATTTGGTTTACGTTTTTCCATCAAATGTCAGTAGTAAACAATATGTCCATTAAAAGCTAAAGGTAGCGTTGCATTAAATTAAATTTTAAATTTTGCTAATGTTTAAACAGGGGATTATAAGAAAAAAACTGGCTTTTTGATAAATTAGTCAATTCAGTTACTTCCGATGGATCTGAAATTCGGGGTGTTGGAATGGGATGAATTAGGATATTTAAAAACAAAATATCTGAAAGTCATATTAAATTTAGATTACACCAAATTCCATCAGTTTTACAAAATTTGTCTGTGGATACTATAAAAATGACTTTAAATTATATTGAAAAAAAATTACGAAATGGGTCAAAATAGGTTTCCGTCGATTTAGTGGAAGGAACTTGAGAGAAAACGTTGCAATGATAACAGTACGAAATGGATTATTAATTTTAACTAATCGATTAAATGAATTAGGCTTTTCGAATGAATACTTTGATTAATGTACGATTATAAGAAATTTAAATGTGAAGTATACACGACTATTTGGAATAAAAATAAAATGAAAAATGTTTCTAAAGTAAATTAATCAAATTACAGTATTCTTTATCGCGATATTTAGGATGGATTTTTGCCTAAGGGATATCTTTATAATGAATATTATGAATGAATGCGAAATTTAAGTTATACTGTAAAATTAGACGCTTAAATATTTCTGATTGAAACAAGGTTTAGCTTAAAGATGACGATAAAATCTGTAATCTTTGTAATGATGGAAAATGATTCACATCTTGTTTTAGAATGTAAAATAATGAATCTATAAATATCAAAATTTTAAAAGGTATTAAGAAAGCAAAGAATCTAAAATTATTACAAGAAGGATTATGCTCTTGACAACCATGTTGGTATAGAAATAAATATTGTAAAGTTGGAGATATTTTATTAACAAAATTGTAAAAATAGTTTTTTTCCTTTTGAAAGGCAAATAGGTATTTTTTTTTTTTTTATTTTCACTACTTATACTAATAATAATAATAATAATAATAACAGAGTACTAAATAATTTACACGTGTGTTCTTTGAAAGAACAGGAGCTAGTAACAAGTTGGTATTAAGTTTCAAATGTAATCGATAAATTCCAAAAATCACACTTGATCACACTTGATAATCCAACCATCACAATAGATCATTATTCACTATAATAGTCTATTAACGTTCACTTAGAACGACTGAATAAATCACAAATAATCATAATTAATATTTAACACCAAATAGTTGAGAAGCACTGGTTTTGTCTCGTTTCACTAAGGTAAGTAGATAGCACTAATCTTTCTTTCTTTAGTATTCACGACTATTCACTTTTCTATAATATTCACTTCAATACTAAATTCATTGATTAATTAATAAATATCGAAGCACAAATAAGTAGTACTTTAATACTTTGACCGCATTCACTTTGTCTGTATCCCATTTTCAATTTGTCCGGGTATACTTCCGATATATCTCAGGCAAAGCGACAAAAGTACCGATTTTTATAATTTTCTATTTTTATGTTATTAGCAATGTACATGTGACAAAATAACAAGTTCAATAATGGAATCTAACATTACTGTAATACATCCAATAATACATTTGAGTGTACTTGTTATCGCCTTATGGTATTTAGACCCTACAGTTTAAGTTAACTGTTTTGCCCGGGCTTCCCCTATGTATCTCAACAGTAAAATAGGCTGTGTCCTATTTCAGTAAATTAAAGTTATCTAGTTATTTTTATATCACTGTCTGTTCAATTCTAATTTTTGAGGGAAAAATAGATGACAATAAATTTCTTTTATAATAAAATTCTCATTTATTATCTTTTAGAAAGATGTTTCTATGTTATTCAGCTTCAATGTATGAAATCTCAACAAGACGTTAACTGTTTTCAAAAGTAGATAATTATTTTCATGATATTAATTATATCAAAGTTTTTCATTATTCATTTTTTTAGGATATTAACTGTAATTTTTTATTGATTTTTTTTTTATTAATTAATAGTAATAAAATTTCACGTGCGCTGATCATAAATTTAATCCAAAAACTAAGCCGCCACACCAGCTTAGTGTTTGGAGTATATTTATTAATTTAATGAAGGTTCTACTTATTAAATTCTATCTAAAACCTTAAAAAACGTTTGGAATTAATTTTAATTCGATTTTAAGGAAAACTTAGTATTGTCAGCTTTTCAGAATTGCACCCCAATGAAGACTAGTTATTTCTGCAAAACACGAACAGATGAATTTAAATGTATTTTCACAAACTAACATTTAAATCCAATACCACTATCTAGAAAGAGTTCAATGCAAAACTCATACAACAATTACTCTTTTAATTAACGAATAAGTAAATGAGTTTATCGAAAATTTGAAATCCTGTTAGGTCCTAACTATTGTTGTGGAAGTGAAAGTAATCTGTTATTTTTGTTCTTACCTGTACATAAGTACTTATCGGTGCTTTACTCACAGTCGCTATTTCCCATAGATAAGATACATTCAAATTCGGATTAGAAATAAGATCCCAAACTGGATGACTAAATTTCGATGATAAAGTCGATGTCATAGACTTAATTGCTGGATGATCATAAAAGCGTGAAACAGGACAAATCATGAATTTGGGAATATCTGCTGCAGAGACCTCGACGGTTTTCATTTCAGTCGCTTTTGGACTACTAAGGTACAGATCCACTCGGTCATAAATCTACAAATAAACAAGAAAGGAAGAAATAGTACTAAAAGATCGATAGGGGAGAAATGGTAGTTGTTGAATCCATACTGAAGGTAATTAATGATAAATACTGAATAAGAGGTTCTTACTCACTTTTTCCCATTTGAGTAATCGAGGGAAAAAAAATAGATAATAAACACATGACATAAAATAAACTATATCTTCCAATAGGTCATAAACTGTATTATTCAAGCAAACCCACATAGCTGATCTTATAATACAGTATGATTGGGACAAAAATGCATCACAATGTATTTTTTTTTTAAATGGACTTAAATCCTTCAGCAATTACATATTTTTTTAAAATAATTGTGTTTTGCTTGGTTATTCGCCAATAACTGAAAATCACGGGATAAATAAGTCACGTACAATGTTATGCAATACTCCATATTAGTTCTTCAAATTACTTGAGATGATAAATTAAAAGAATTTTTGCTTTATCTCAGAAAAATACAATAGTGAATATTGTTTAGTCTTCTGATTAAGTAATCAGAAGACTAATATTCCCGTTTTGTCTGTCCGTCTGTGGGCAGGTATCATTAGCAACAATCACAATCGCAACAATTGCGTCTTTTGCATGCGCAACAATCACATTTATAATAATAAGGAAATTAAAGAATATCAATTATATTATCTTCTACGCATCAGAATTGAAATTGTGGGAGGGAGATCTTTAATATGGAATTGTGCATTCCTGTAACCTGGGGTATCTTACTGCTCTATCTTGTGGCTATTTTATATATTACAACCTTTGTAACAAACAACCCCTCTTAGAATCTTTTATGGAAAATAAATATCTTTCACTAAGTATATTCTAAATCTTTATTATTGGCCCTCAGCAGAGCTTATTATTTTCCATAGCCAGCCACCGATATATATTATATATCTACCTTGAATTACTACAATTAAGGTCGTTTAAATAAATTGATAAAGGGCCATTCCATACCAAGTCATCCAGGGCTGACACCCACCTGCTACAGATTTCTTTGAAAATTTATATGTTCAAGGTATACACTAAGTTAAGAAAAAAGACAAAATTTTATCCAATTCTAAGAATTTATTTCAGAGTTATAGCCTTTTAAAGTTTTAGTTGATTTGAACTTCCGAGGACAATTTGATTACCGAACGAGCTTCTACGTATTTGCGTTTTCCTGGATAAAATCAATGTTTATAAAGCTAGAGGTTTGAAATTTCATTCATTTGTTTTTAATTTCATACAGAATGTGA
>JAFIDM010098695.1:57724-76532 GCA_023159025.1 Thereuonema tuberculata | reverse complement strand
GTTTCTGCTTCTTCTGTGCATTTTCATTTGTTCCTGTTCCTTCCAAGGCTGACTCCCGTTTCTTGGCTTTGTTTCTTAATTGTTCCTGTTTATTTTCATTTGTTGCTTCCAAGGCTTCGTGCCGTTTCTTGGCTCTGTTTCTGAATTGTCTCGTCTTCATGTATTCTGACTTCAAATGATAAACCAGCTCGTTTCCACGGTATTCAATCTTACGATTGGAAATGAATTCTACAGCTTTCTCTTTAGTTACAAATTGTACGTAGACAGAACCTGTAAACGGTCGGTCTTTCTGTAACATCTTGCTATTCATGTAGATGGACTGACCGCCATATTGGTGAAAAAAATCCTGCAATTCCCATAAAGTAGTGTTGAGTGGAAAACCTTTCACGAACACTGACCGTTCTTGGATTTCGTCCCAATGGTCTGGATTCTCTTGAGTTACAGGCTTCAGCAGTGATCGGCGAACCTTCTGACCATTTTCACTGACCTCTATCAAGTGAGTCAAGGACTTCCGAAGAACGCCAACTATAACAATGAAGTCTCTGCAGATGGTTCGCAATCCAGTGTACATAACTAAATTTGATAAAGATATCCAACCGTCATTTCGTAGTAGATACTTCTTTAAGGAACGGTTGTAAGTGAGATTTTTGTCTCCAAAAAAATACTCGATCTGATTGATTATTTTAGCTTCTACAATCTTTGATTGGATTTGTGTATCCTCAGAAGTCCCTTCCATCGTAAAGCCCTAATCAAAAACAAAAAGCAATTATTAGATCTAATGGAAGTAATGATTTCCTTCACGTACTCTTAGTATAAAACTTATTTTAGTTTTAATAATTACTTATTTAATTTATTCAACTCTCCGTCTAAGTACAGACCATTAAACCAGTGGTCTCATATTCGGACCCAAAATAGGAACTGGGTCAAACTAAACAGAATACGTTCGAAGCATTGCACTAGAGTCCATTGAATTGAAGTGGTTCTATTTGGACTCTGCAATGTCATACGTAAAACTTTTAGGATCTGACAAAAGACTTTTACTAGAGAGGAATTACATTTATAAAGAGTTATAAACTCTTTCGCTTTTTGTTTTGGTTTTTCGATAAATTAGGGGGGAGTCCATTAATGACGTGACTTTTTTTTAAAAAAATTGGACCCCCCCTCTCCCCCTTGGTGAGATTTGGTAATATGTGGTGGGACCCCTCCCCCTTACGTGAGATTTCGCCTATAAGTTTTAAATAATTACATTCATTTGATATGTTTATGTAGAAGGGTCAGTCATTTAAAAACCGAACACCTGGTGGAAAAGTACATTAATTTTGAGTCAGCTACAAGTACTCGCCACCACCTGTTGAGACACTTAATCCTTCTGTGGGAAGAAGTCTTTGGGTTGCTGCTGGAACCATTGTTGAACTGCGTCCTTCATGTCATCGTCCGATGTGAATCGTTTGCCTCTTAGTGCATATTTCAATTCTCCGAATACTTAAAAATAACAGGGGACATGTCAGGACTGTGTGTGTGTGTGTGTGTGTGTGTGTTGGGGGGGGGGGGGTGAATTTCTTCATTGTGGCGCAGACAACATCGGCAGTATGCGGACAGGCATTGTCGTGGAGCAAAATGACACCTCTGAGATGACTTTATCGCTCGCTGCTATTTCGTGAGCGTGTCGGCATAGCGCACAGCATTCATAGTTTCCCCTTTATCCAGAAATTCGATGAGGAGTGTGCCATGTTGATTAAAGAAACAATGTCATCATTGCCTTATCCTTACTGTTCTGCATAGCCTTGGACTTCTTTCGTGGAGGGGGAGGCGGAATGTTTCCCCTGTCGGTTCTGCCTCTCTGTCTCAGGTTGGTAATCATGACACCACGTCTTATCACCTGTCACAATGTGTGACAAAAACAGGTCACCTTGTTGCTGATATCGCTGCAGGTGCTACAGAGCAAAGGCGATAGCCCATTTGACCTTCATTAAGGTTGTAGGGAACCCATTGAGCGCAGATTTTCCGGTACGGAGCCTATCGGTGATGATTTGATGGGTGATACTGTGACTCAGACCCACCAGTGCCGCGATATCATTCACAGCGATATCATTTACCTCTAATCAACTCATCCACATGCGCTACAACACTGTCAGTCACTTTTGTGGTTGTCCTGGCCGGTGGTTGTCACGGAGGGATATGCTGCCCTATAGGAACCGTTTTCGCCAAATTTGCACTTGTGTGATGCTCATGCAGTAATCATCGTAGACTGCTTTCATCCGCGTATGCATCTGCTTTCTGCCCACACCTTCCATTGTTAAAAAATGCACAACACCGCGCTGCTCCTCTTTGCTCGCTTCCATTTTTACGGTTGGACGGTGATTACACTGCCACCAGTGGTGTTCGACGCATTCACTGTGCGTCACGTGACGCATGACGTCATGGGTGAAGGTAAACTAGGTTCTCCGATGTACTCGCTTCCTTTATATGGGACATAACTCGCAAGGATCACAGACACATTTCTACAATCACATATGCTCGATTTTTAAATGACTGACTCTTATATTTTGCTTAAAACTACTAAATATCAAAATCGTTACTGATCTCTTCTATGAAATACATTATTTTCTGTGATTGAAGAGAAGAAAAATAATACTCCGTTTAAGGTGCACTGTAACGAATTTAATTAAGTTTAGTAAAAGTAAAAAAATAGGCTGCCACACCACTTTCCCTAATTCTTCATTCACTCCATGGGCATTCATGTCATTTCTCTAATGTAATGATTGGACACATGACGTCCATGTCTTTTGGTAGTACAGGAAGACAGTCATTAGACGTATCTACATCCCCCTCGTGCAACCCCCCCCCCTCTTTAACCCCACTCCCTTTAAATGATATTTGGTGAGATTTTGTCGAATGAAAGCTGACACTTGCATGACACTTGCTTGTTTCAAATCGGGGAATCCCGGGCTTAAACAATATTAAAAAATGTTATAATCTGTTGTAATATATACGAGGCATGTTTTTTAAGTAAGTACCGTTTTGTAACTAGTAAAGATAGTGTCAAAAAATTTTTTTTTATTTTATTCCTGAAACATTAAGCTATTTTTCAACATAATTTCCTTGTTTGTTTAAACACGTATCACAGCGTTATATCAGTTTTTGTATATCGATGTCACAGCAATCAGCCGCCGGTGAAGACAACCAGAATTCAACCGCTGTTTTCCCTTCTTCGTCTGTTTCCAACCGTTTACCACCGATAAACTCTTCCTGTGTACGGGCCCTAATGCAATGAGAGCCAGCAAAGTGCGTAAAAGGGTGAGATTGTTCAAAGATGGGTATGGCAGTGTTCATGATGAAACAAGGTCGGGGCGACCTTTAGTAATCACAGATGATTTGGTACGCGCTGTTGATGTCAAAATTCCTGCAGACAGGCGATGCAGGATTTCCATTTTCCATTGGAAGTTCCACAAATGTGCTTCCTGAAAGAGTTTCTCGATGTAAATTGTTGGAAACAGATGAAGAAGAGAAAACAGCGGTTGAATCCTGGTTTTCTTCACCGGCGGCTGATTGCTATGATATCGGCATACATAAACTGATATAACGCTGTGATACGTGTTTAAACAAACAAGGAAATTATATTGAAAAATATCTTAATGTTTCAGGACTAAAATATAAAAAATTTTTTGTCACTATCTTTACTAGTTTTGGGTTTATTGCAAAACGGTACTTACTTAAAAAACATGCCTCGTATATTCTCTGAATTAAAAAGTTGACGTAAGATTTTTATTACGCCCTCTGCCCCCGCTTTAAATGAGATTTGTTGAGATTTCGCCAAACCTCTCCCTCACCCCATTTTGAGCTGACATAATTAATGGACGCCCGTTTTATACACCAAATCCTAAATAATCTAGACCTTAGACGAGAGTTTGTAAGGTCACATGTAGCGGTATAGACACTGGAAGAGGAATCTGATTCGAACACTGATTTGAATTATTCTAGTTCTGTTCCGGATTGATTGTAATGTTTTCCACGATTAAAAGTAGGTGAGCAACTGAGTGACCATCTACCGCCAATTCTTTATCGCTAACTGTTGCGAATATCTCCCTTACACCAAAGGATCTTTGTTACTTATTTATGAGATAATTAAACTAACTCTATTTAAGATGTAAACTGTTCAATAATCCGTGCTGTTTTTGTTCCAACTAAGAAATCACGTGAAAATTGATGTCTTCTTTAACATTAAGAGATTTCTACTTATTATTGTTCTTAGATTCAACTATCCATTGCGTGACATGAATTTTTGATTATGGGGGTAGGGGTGGTGAGAAAATAATCATCCTCATATTTTAAATTGGATCTTAAATAAAACCACATTTTAAGGAAATCAACAACAGCAGTTTTAGCAAAGGTTTCGGAGATCAATCTAGAGGGATGGGAAAAGCTGTCCCTCATTTTTAAAATTGGATTAAAGATGAGAATGCTAAAAACAGACAAAACTGCTTGCATAGATAGCCAAACAGGTGCAGAACAAATGATTTAATTTTATGGGCACAAGACTCCAGTGCCCTAAAGTAAGAAGTGGGACCTCCATTTTGGGCGATACGTTGCTGAACCAGACGTGGCATCGATTCGATGAGTGTCCGAATAATGTCCTGGGGTGTTGACCATGTGGTGTTGATCTGAGTCCACAGTTCATCTTCCTTTCATGGGAGTGGGAGGGTATTCAATCGACGTTCCACGGATTCTTGTTTGGCGATAGATCGGGTGAAAAGGCTTGCCAAGGAAATATCTGCACACCTTGCAAGGCATGTAGGCTGATCTGAGCTGTATCTGAGTCTGTTATCCAGATGAAATATACATATATGGTAGTGCCACGGGCCGCAGCACATCAATACAGTGGCGTGCTGTTAATGTGTTTGTAGTGCTAGAGGTGAGCGACTGTTTCCGCTGATATCACCCCTAAGCCATGAATCCACATTGATGGACAGAGGAATGCGCCCGACGGCCACGTCACCTCTAGACGCTCTAGCGGTGATATACATTGGTGAGAGATAAACAGGATTCGTCGCTGAACACTACATTGTTCCATTCTGCACCCCACGCCGCTCTGGTGCGACACAATTCTAATGATGAATACGATGGCTCGCTGTTAAGGGTAGCCTTCGCAACAAACGGCTGGACAACAAACCTACCGCAACATAACCGCGTGACACTGTCCATATTTATATCGGAGAATCTCCCTGTACACTTTGCAAAATGTCGCGAGTCTTGGATTGTGAGTGTGCTACAGCATGACGCCAGATGCAACGATCTGTGCGCACAGACGTCCGTCTCCGACGGTTTACATTTCCTTCCTGAGACCACTGCCTCCAAATGCGACCGACGGACGATTGTGGCATCATGTTGCATTTCTTCTGCAATATAGCACAAGAACAAAACAGGCGGTACGAAAACCTACAATGAAACTCTCTTGAAGGCATTCGTTTGACGAAATTACGTACGACGGCTTCTTAAAGGCATCACCAGAGACAGTAACAGCAAAAACACACACTTCTTACAGCCGGGTCGAAGCTTTATATGATGGTTGTCTGTTTATATCACGCGCCCGGTTCCTGTGACTGACAACAAATTTTAATCATTTTCATAACTTGCACATGCGAATCCACTCTGCAATTTGCAAAGCACTGCATTCACATCTACATGGTGTGGCATTTTCTCTGTCACGCAGTGTATGTCTTGAGGGTTTCATTCAGTGATGTAAGTAGCAGGTGCAACGGTGTTAGAAGCAGTAATAACTCAAGGGTAGTTTAGCTTAGATCTTAAGCACTAGGGGGTAGGGAATTATTGAGTTTTTTCTGTGTGTAATAGCAAAATAAAGTTATCACTAATTCGCGAGAGAAAAATAGAAACCTTAGGAAAATTCGTCTTGATAAGCTTAGTTTTTATATTTTCATTTTTATAAATAATAAACATAGGTTTTATTTTTATTCTATTTATACTGCTAATAAAATTGTATTAATATTTTTGTTTTTGTGGGCGACCAATGATATTGTCCTATTTTTTTTTGTTTTTTTAGGATGTCAGCTACGGATTTTTCGGAGCCACATCTAATACTTAAGTAGATAATAATAATTCACCAATAATTTTTCTTTTTTATATATATATATATATATATATATAATTTAATGTCCAATAATTTTTTTCATTTCCTATTTAATTTCCAGATCACACTTGAAAGTATGTATAAATTATACTTTTTCTTTCTAGTTCATTTTTAAGACAGATAAACTGTATTATCCTAATACTGATACAGCATTGAAGGCAGTCTTTCTATATCTTTAACGAAAATTGTCCAATGAAACGATATTCCCCTTTTTATCCTTTTCATATTTTCCCCTTTATCCTTTATTAACGACGGAAGTCGGAATTTAACTTAATATTCAATGTTATTTTCTCTTTAGAAACGAAGCTTCAAAATCGACATTAAATGGACGATGCTTTGATTCGATTCCATCGCTGTAACCCTAGAACTAAATTTAACCATCGTAGAATTCTCGAATAAAATTTGGAGAAAAAAATAAATCAATTAAAGTTATATGGTGAATATTTGCTGCCTCTGGTTCGTGAAATTAGACGATTAGACTCGCAAGAACTCTGGCAAGTTCTGGCGAGAACTCCCTGTTTAGAAGGTGATGCAGGGGGTTTGAATAATTTATGCACAAGGCCTGTGATTGGTTGCCGTGATCTATAAATTGATTGGTGGACTTAAATTATACGTGGATTTTAACAGATATTTAAATGTCTTTTTAAATAATAGAGGAAAAGGTGTAAAAACGGGCATAGGTGTAAATATGGGCACCCTTCCCTAAAGGGTTGTGGGAGGTGCTGCAGTTTTATTACGAGACTTTAAACTGCGCCACTTGTTGTTATAAGATAGCAGAGAGCATTTGGTAACTTTGTTTCAAATAGTGTGGAAGCAGCGTCAGTTATTGTGCGAATTGGTGTTTTTTCTGGACTGCAAATATTTGACAGGTATGTGAAATCGTTTTCTTTTCATGTCCCTGTGGTTAGTTTAAAATAATTTCACAGTGATATCTGGAAAGCGGAAATCCTAAGCTACGTTTTGAAGCCCGCCTTTAGTCACTCACGTTTTTAGGTTAAATGTGATAGTGGCAGTCTTGCTTAGGTGGGGTTGGTGTAAATACGGGCACCATTTCTTGGTGTAAATGTGGGCCCCCATTTAAAGCCTCTCCTTCGAGTTATAATGATATACAATCACATAAGAATCTAGCCATGCCAATTGATGAGGCTGCTGAAACACCGCAATGTTCCCCGGAACTTCAAATGCAGTTTCTCCGTTCGATATTACTCCTGTCCCCAACATTAAGAAGAGAACCAGTACTCCGGGACATAAATAATTTTGGATTTGATTTCATTTGATTTGATGTTCATTTAAAATTCTCAAATATATATAACTTGCTCTTTGTATCGTTTTGTATTGTTTTATCCTGTTTTAAAATATTTTAAACCATTTTTTTGTGAGTTTTTTGAAGGGGGCCCATATTTGCACCCCATTTTTTCAGATGCTTTTTTTGAAGCTTTTTCAAAATCTTCGTTTTCGAATTAAAATAATTGATATTAATCATTGTTTTGCCTCCTCTCATTTAGTAAACTTGTTATAGTTGTTAATGAAGATCAAAAATCTTGAATTTTTCCAAAAGAAAGTAACTCTAAGTCAAAAATACGAAATGGTGCCCATATTTACACCTTTTCCTCTAACGAATCAAAGAAAATAAGCAACGGTCAACGGAAACGTTGAATAAAATAACGGAATTAAATGATAGACAGTAAAAATCAGAATACACAATTGATAATAGAACAAATGCTGATGAAGGATAATACAATTATAAACGTAAGATAACTAACTATCTACAATGAATAAATTCGGCTATTATAAAAAGATAAATGCCAATATATAGAGTAAATAAAAATCATTACAATATCTTACCTAATTGAAATTAATTAAATGCCTGATAAATTAGGATGCTTTTCAATTTCTTTTTTTGATGGTTTTTAAATGTCTATATTTACTTTTTGCAAAACTTAGATCGAAATAAAAAAATGGGAAAAAGAACAAGAGAAAACTGAAGGACAGTTTTTCAGCCTAAAAACAGATTAACAATTACACAGGCAGTGCTCTTTAAATTTCAAATCTTATTATTGTAAAGTAATAACAATGTTATCAGTTGCAAAACTTATTCATTCTTAGTAATTCTAATCTGTATTATTCAAATAAATAAATAAATAAATAAAAGTGTATATGCTTCTGTGCATGTGTACGTCCGCAACGATAGAAGCGTACCAGGCAATAGGCGTATTGTTATATGCTCAATTCATCAGAATTCTTTTAGATAAGGAAAATATTTCAAACTGTAAAACCCTAAAAATATTGTAGATAGAGAAATTGTTTAGAATTGTAAATATTGTATTGTATGTATTTGTTAGAATGTAGACTTTAATTTATTTTTCGTTTTAGTTTGTAGTTTACTTGATGTCATGCGGTTTTTTGAATAAATACATTCATTAACTGTACAGTTGATCCATTTGAGGAAGGCAGTCCCCTCAGGCGTTGGGAGTGAGAACTTAAAAAAATAGGGGTGAAAGGGTATCAGGGTATTGTTACGGAATTAAAAAAAGACCTTATGTGATTCTTTATTTAGTATTTTGAGAATTCAGCTCTTCGGAAATAAAGTTATTATCGCCTTTAAGTAACTCATTACTTTAAGTAATGAGAGTTATGTAGCTGTATCTTTCCACTGACAATTGTTTGCAGTTGTGGATCAAGTTTACTAGTGGAAATTATCAGCAACGACTTCAAATGCTCATCAGTTAATTTGGATCTGTAAATATTTTTTTATATATTTCATTTTGGAGAATGTTTTTCACACAGATAATGAAAGCCGAAAGCGGAAAAAAAGCAAAAATAAGCAACTGATCAAACTGTGTGAGTGGAAGACTCTTACACAATTCCAGCAATGATGACTTTAAATATTTTTATTAAACTTTCTTTAACGTGCGAAGTGAACAATCAAGAAACACAATGAACACGCCCAAACTACGCAAGGATTCGCACCCGAGCTGTCATCGTGAAGGCACTGGAACGGACCGTTTCGCACTTATTAGTGCTCATCAGCCAGCCAAACTCCACCGATAACATGCTCAGCGTAGTTCTTATTTAATGCTGCTATTAAATTCCTTTTGTGCTTTGCGAGATGCAGGCCAAGGAAATATTGTATTTTCTCATTTTATTAAGTTTTGTTTTGTATTTCTTTGGGGAGAGGTCCCGCTCTTGGGAGCTAGAGCCGGGATGGCTAAAGTTTCGCACTTCCTGAGCATGTTATCGGTGGAGTTTGGCTGGCTGATGAGCACTAATAAGTGCGAAACGGTCCGTCCCAGTCTCTTCACGATGACAGCTCGGGTGCGAATCCTTGCGTAGTTTGTGCGTGTTCATTGTGTTTCTTGATTTCAATATTTTTCTTTAAAATGTCGCTTCACTGCAAATCAATTATTTCGATTTGAAGTTCTGGGGCAAGGGTTTCTGTATCGGCGTTTAAAGGATTTTTAAAAATTTGATATAGTTTGCATTTGCTTCAAAATCTGGCAAACGAGACTAAAATTTATTTTAAAGCACCCAAAGCTTCAATTGCGAAATCTACCGGAAATGGAGTCTCAGTTTGCTGACTGAGTATTTATTTGGCATGTAGTAAAATGCCTGAAACATTTTTCTGTTCAATTGACATTGAAACAAAACAATTTTTTGTCAAAAGGACTTAATATGAGTGTATAAATCAGGCAGAAGCTGGTTTTCTCCTTGTAATTTTAAATTAAGGTCATTAATATGTTTAGTGAAATCCGTATAAAATGATAACTTCCATAACCATTGTTTTGTAACTCAGCCAGAGGACGATTCCTTTCATTCAAGAAAATTTCGATTATTGCTTGGAGCTCAAAATTGCATTAGAACTTTCCGCAGCTAAGCCTGCAGTATAATATGGTAAGTCCACCCCCGTTCCCTGCGCCATAGATATCTCGCTCGCCGGCTAGTCCCAATACGAAAATTTGTGCATAATTCAATACAGTATAGTTGGTATGATGAGCTAGCTAGGTCTTGGCCCTTGGGACTAAGTGGAGGAGACAGTGTGGCATTTAGGTTAAAAACTTTGTAGACCCTGAATTACACGATTAGACTAGCATAAGATTTAACTGCCGGGAAAGAAACCCGATACGCATTATAAAGTGGGTTGGGTAGGCCCTAGGACCCGTTTGGAGGAGAATTGAACGTAGAGTCGAACACGCGACCTCCAACTCGCAGCCAATAAATTGATTGGGGGACTTAAATTACATGTGGGTTTTAACTGATATTTAAATGTCTTTTTAAATAATAATGAATCAGGGAAAAGAAGCAACGGTCAACGGAAAATTTAAATAAAATAACGGAATTAAATGATAAACAGCAAAAATTAGAATACACAATTGATAATAGAACAAAGGATGATTAAGGATAAATACAATTAGAAACGTAAGATAACTAACAATATACAATGAATAAATAGGGCTGTTATAAAAACATTAATGCAAATATACATTCAGTGAATAAAAATCTTTACTATATCTAACCTAATTGAAATTAATTAAATGCCTGATAAATTAGGATGCTTTTAAATTTATTTTCTTGATGGTTTTTAAATGTCTGCATTTACTTTTTCAAAACTTAGATCGAAATAAAAAAACGGGAAAAAGAACAAGAGAAGACTGAAGGACAGTTTTTCAGCCTAAAAACAGATTAACAATTACACAGGCAGTGCTCTTTTAATTTCAAATCTTATTATTATAAAATAATAACAATGTTATCAGTTGCAAAACTTATTCATTCTTAGTAATTCTAATCTGTATTATTAAAAAACTAAAAGTGTGTGTTTTTCTGTAATTGCGTACGTCCGCAACATGCGAATTGTTATATGGTCAATTCATCAGAATTCTTTTAGATAAGGAAAATATTTCAAACTGTAAAACCCTAAAAATATTGTAGATAGAGAAATTGTTTAGAATTGTAAATATTGTATTACATGTATTTGTTAGAATGTAAACTTTAATTTATTTTTCGTTTTAGTTTGTAGTTTACTTGGTGTCATGTGGTTTTTTTGAATAAATACATTCATAAACTGTTATCACGTTACATATACAGGATTCGGGAGCGAAGCGACGTCTAGTAATATTTAAAGTTATTTTACCTGCATTTGTCCACTTGAGTACGAGATCAGCCATGATTAGCGCAACAGATGTTTTTATTTCTTTTTGAGGGGAAATAGTTTACCAAAATATTATCAAAATTATCGACTTTCGATAACGTTAATATAAAATCATACGAAATTATTTATTTTAATTGTTCAAATATTATATATTTTTATTTTGTCTGTCATAAGACTTTATATTTTTCCAATTTTGTGACCAAACTATAAGAGATAGAGTTGTCATGTAAATGGATAAAATGTAGATCTTTTTAAGACAAATACAATGCTACAAAAATCTTTCGAAAATAATTTTTGGTTTCCAAGATGGCGCCTTTTAAAGGGTCAAATTTTGACTTTTTCTCAATTTAAACGAAAAGTATAAAAGATGGAAGAGAACATTATATTGAGAAAATGTTGGTATTTGAAAGTTCTATCGAACGATATATCACTTATTCAAAAACGCTTCAGCGTTTGCAAGATACATGCAAAAATGTGAATTTTCGGTGTGTGACGCCGACCCGCAATAGATCCGAGTTATTCGGAGAAGCCACAACGGGCTGGGAAGTTATATATTCTCCGACGATCGCAACATTAATTTGCTAAATAAATAAAGTTTTTTTTTTTTGAATGCTATATATGCAAGGGTTTCGGAGCGAAGCGACGGTACCCGGCTATTATTATTATATATTATAAAACGTTATTCTGTCTGTCATTCTGTAAGCAAAATGCTAAATTACAAATTAGTATAATGTTACTGAAATAGAGAATCTATTCATAAAAAATGAAAATATATTAAACAACTGTCGAACTATACTGATTGGCGACGTAAATATAGATATTTTCAAAATGAATAAAAACAATGTAGTACAGAAATACGTAAAACTTATATGCAATAATGGTTTCAAAAATCGTCTTTACGGAACAACAAGAAACTGTACAATTCATGGAAATACGAAAACAAAAATAGATCATATTTTCATAAATAAACATGATATCAAAACACCAGGAATAATATGTAAAGAACGAATCGGATAACACTTGAAAATGAGAAAATAACACATCCAAATATAATCTATAAAGAACTAATCAATGATGTTAACAAAACAAAATTCATGAAAATCTACTTATATAAAAAGAAAAGTCCTGACTCACTCACTCACTGACTCATCAACGCTCGCCCCAAACCCTTGGATCTAGAAAGCTGAAATTTTGCACAGAGGTTTCCTTTATGATGTAGACAAGGAATAAGGCCGGATTTTTCGAAATTCGGGATAGGGAATAATCTGACAAACTGACGATGAAGTGTAAGGCGGCAACCCCAGGTGTGTGGCGCCAACCCGCAATACACCTGAGTTAAGTGGAAAAGGGCACAACGGGCTGGAAAGTCGTATATTCTCCGATCTCAATATTAATTTGCTAAATAAATAAAGTTTTTTTTTTTTTAATGCTGTATACGCAAGGGTTCCGGAGCGAAGCGACGGTACCCGGCTAGTCTTAAAATAAAATATTTTCAATTTTAGACTTTCAGTCAATCCTTTTTATATTTAAGCTCAGAAGTGTTTTTATGGAAGAGAGACTGAAAGGCCCCATAACCAGGCCTGGTTTAATAGAGAAAGTATCAAAAAGATTGGCTATGACCAAAATGTGGAGACCTCTCGTAAAAAAACGTTACTTTTGGATATTATTGGGAATGGGGCAACCTTACTTTTGTCTTCAACCAGTACAAAATCAAGCGAAGAATCAGTTATTAAAATGCGAAGAAATTTACTGGTAAGGAATTACGGTATATAGATCTTTATTATTAATGGGGATTTTTATAGACTTTTTTTTTTGGCATTCTAAATATGTGAAAATGGTGGTTAACAGTGGAGTTATCACATGCTCATTTAGGGATAGTTTTCTGCAACCCACGATACAAAGTTAATTGAACTTAGATTGCATTTTATCAAGTCTGGAAGTTTTTAAAAGCACCTACAGGACAGCCCGGCCGTCCTAAGGTAAAAGGAAGCAACTAGCAATTTGGAAACTGATTATTTGCTGCCTTTGAACGTAGATATAAGCATATTGTGAGTCAGTTGCTACCTTTAGTCATTGAAATAGGGACCATACTTAACAGCAGATCATTACCAAATTCCTTTGGAAGATGTGTAGATACTTCCTTACGTAGAAAATGCAGAAAACAAAAATCAGAAAATTTGCAGTTACTTCCTTTTACCTTAGGACGGCCGAGCCGTGGTTTTTTTTTTTTTTGCTTTTTGTTTTTTGTTCTTTTTATTTATTTTTATTTTTTTTTGTAATTGGTCCAGTGCAATTAATTGTAGAGTATTTTGAATACTTCGATTTACTAACTATTTTGTTGTATTATCCATTCATTTGAGTCCGACTCTTGGTGATCCGATGGACAAACTTCCTCCAATTTTCACGATCATTAGTGACATTCTTTAAATCATGGAAACTCAAATTTGTATCATTCTTGATAACATCCAACCACCTTGTTCTCGGTCTTCCTGTTTTTCCCTCAACCATCCCAAGCATGGTAATCTTTTCCAAGGAGTCTTCTCTCATCATTATGTGGTCGAAGTATGCAAGCCTCAGTCTTAGCATAGATGATTCCAAAGACAGTCCTGGTTTAATTTGTTCTAAAATTGACCGATTTGTTCTTTTAGCAGTCCATGGAACACGTAAAAGCCTTCGCCAACACCAGAGTTCAAAGGAATCAATTTGTTGATATCGTTTTTCTTGATTGTCCAACTTTCACATCCATACATGGTTACAGGAAAGACCATAGCTTTGATGATTCGTATCTTGGTTGTCAGTGAAACGTCCTTGCTCTTTATTATTTTGCCCAAGCTCATCATTGCTTTTCTCCCCAGAATTTGCTGTCTTCTAATTTCGGGGCTACAATTTCCATCTTGGCTTATCAGTGATCCCAGGAAAATAAAATCTTTCATCGTCTCAAGTTCTTCATTACCAATCCTGAGATTTTGTAGAGTTCCCGTTGACATAATTTTCATCTTTTTCACATTCAACTCTAATTCGGCTGCAGTACTTTCTTCCTTGATCTTAGCAATCATTGCTTTGAGATCATCTACACATCCTGCAATAAGGGTTGTATCGTCGGCATATCGTAGATTATTAATACTTCTTCCTCCAATCTTGAAACCACTTCGAATATAATTGAATCCGGATTTTCGCATAATATGTTCAGCATACAGATTGAACAAATATGGTGAAAGGATGCAGCCCTGTCGAAGGTCCTTTGAAACCCTGAACCACTCTGTTTCTCCATAGGCGGTTCTCACTGTTGATTCTTGATCGGTGAGGTTAATCAGGTGACTCGGCACTCCCATTTCTTTGAGAATATTCCACAACTTTTTGTGGTCGAGACAGTCAAAGGCCTTGGCATAGTCTATAAAACAAAAATAGACATAATTCTGATATTCTCTGGCCTTTTCAATTGTCCATCGGATGTTGGAAATCAGATCGCGTGTTCCTCTTCCTTTTCTAAATCCTGCTTGCACATCCGGCACTTCCCGTTCCATGTATGGTTCCAATCTAGCTTGAATAATCTTTAGCATAATCTTGTTAGCATGTGATATTAAGGCTATTGTTCCATAATTTGAAAAATCCTTTACATTCCCCTTCTTTGGAATGAGCCTCTTCCAGTCTTTAGGCCATTCCATCTTTTTCCAAATTTGCTGACAGACAGCTGTCAATACTTTGATCGAAGAATGTTCAGTTGTTCTTAGCAATTCAATTGGTATTCTATCTGTTATATGGTATGTCATACCCTTTTGATATTTGGGCTAACTTGATTTTCTTCAAACTAACCTTAAGTTTTGATTACAATAGCTCGTGGTCTGTGCCCTAGTCAGTTGCTGGATGTGTCTTTACTGATAGCACTGAACTTCTCCATCGTCTATTACAAAGTATGTAATCGATCTGATTTCGACATTGTCCATTTGGTGAGGTCCATATGTAAAGCCTTCTTTTGGGTTGCTTAAACCACGTATTCATAAGGCACAGGTTATTTTCGTGGCAGAACTCAATCAATCTATCTCCTGCTTCATTCGATCACCAAGTCCTTCTTTTCCAGCCACTTCAGGTTCTTCTTTTTCTCCAACTTTGGCGTTCCAATCCACAATGATGAGAACGATGTCCTTCTTTGGTGCTGAATCTGCACGTTGCTGCAGGTCAGAGGGCATCTTCATCAGTATCTGTTGTTGGTGCATATACTTGAAAGATAGTCATGAAAAACTTTTAATAGGCCTGTTAACATTTCTTTATAATTTATGTGGCTTTCCAGTAGTCTTACTTTCTTCAATTTCCTTTGTACCTGACGGATTCACAGGCCAGGAATTGGAGCTTTTTCTTTTGTTTTGATTTATTACTTGCTTTTGTTTCATTGGAAACGCACGGGCGGGTGCGTCGGTGGATTCCCTTACTTAGTTTCGCGATCTGAGCTTTCGACAGAGGGTTTGTGTGGCTAAAGAGTCCATAAGGAGGACGAAACGGCCATCCACACTTCCACTGCTGATAGCTCAGAGGCGAAATTTTTTGTTTACTTTTGTGCCTTTTTGTCTATTGATTAATTTATAGCAGGCACGTTAAGATTATTTGTAATTGGAAAAGGATTGTCTTAGCTGTTTAACAAAAAAAAAATTATGTATCCTAAAAGTTCTGTTCGTTTCTGTTTGAGGGTGAGGCTTCAAAATAACCGATGGCCTTCCAAAAATAAAGTAGGGTCCAAATACTATATTTCTTCCATTTTCAACCCCTTCCAACAAATGAAAAAAAATAATATCATTAAATTAAATTACTTTTTTCCCGCTAACTGTAGCATAAAAATTACTTCCCTAATAACCATAGAAGTATTTATGGTTATAATTTTAAACAGGAAATTTCGGCAAATACTAAACAAATAAAATACAAAACAAAGCAATGGGCTTTATTTAACCAATAAAAGTAAAATGTATCATTCATTGTGTCAATTTTACTCTTTGAAAAGTTTCTGATTTCGATGTATTTAATTTTTTTTTCCTCATTGTATCAAACTGCTGTTAGACTTTTTATTTTTAATTATATTTTGCTAATTTGATTTGTTTTACATAATGAAGACGCAGGATAGTCTTTTTCCTAAAAACTGAAATCACAAGTGAACCCTTGAGGGGATTACACCCCCTTCCCTTGCATCCCGAAATGGAAGAATTTTGGACCTGCTTTTTTTTTGGTTGGAAAGTTCATCGGTTTAGTGTAACCCCCCCCCCCCCAATCTGGCAAAGGATATGAGGTTTTTCTTTTTTGGTTGAACATTACATCATACAGGTCAATCGAATTAAAGAAATACGGTGTTACCTCCTTTAACGGACACCCTGAATAGTGGACACCTCTAATTAGCGGACATTATTGCGGGTCCCAGTCCCTTACAATAGGACATTCCATGTTATTCACTCCGAATAGCGGACACTCTGACTAGCGGACAGTTATTTTAACTATAAAAAAAAAAAAAAAATTTCGATTAACATTTCGACAAACACATCATGGTTGTATTTACATCGGTGTCCCTTACATTGATACATTGTATCGGTGTCCTCCCATACATTGAAACATTGTATCTGTGTCCCGTGATTCAATGCACGAATCTGAGGCCCTTTTTTTCACTGCAGTTGTTTTTAAATGTCAATGCTTCATAAAGCTATCCTATAAACGTGTTGATTAAATTTAGTGCGAATTAAAATAGCGTCAAAAAGGAAGCGATTGGTACTGAAAGAAAAAAGTGTTCACTGTTCTTGAAGTTGCTGAAAAAGAAAAGCTGAGTGTGCGTTGTCTTGCTGAACGTTTTAAAGTTGGAAAAACTCCGAAAAGTGAACTGTTGAAGGACAAAGATGAGATTAGAAAAATGTGGATGGTGAATTCAAACGAAAATTCGAAGAATTTGAAGTTTCGTAAAACTGAAACAAGCAAAATCGACGAAGTGGTTATAAAATGGTTCCGCTGTGCTCGTGCAAAGAACATTCCTATAAGTGGTATTCTGCTTCAAGAAAAAGCCAGAGAATTCGGTCAAACTTTGGGATTGGACACGTTTAAGGCATCAAATGGATGGCTAGAAATTAATTTTATATATACAGTACTGTAATTAATTTTGTCATTATTTTAAGTAAGACAAACGGATTAGCACTCATTTAAAAAGGAATATAATAAATAATTTGCAATTGTTCTTATTCTCTCGTATTGCAATGGTAATTGTAGAAATTTAATTAAGATTGTACGTAATTTTTCATTAAATCACATGCTATAAGCTCAAAAAAGAATAAAAGATAGTCCTCCCCTATAGCGGACACTTCCCAATGACGGACGAAACTTCCGGTCCCGTGACTGTACATTATTCGGAGGTAACACTGTATTTAATTGTTTCAGATTGGAATATACACAGGGATAGATCAAATAATAGAAATATTTGTCATTTGTATTAATATCAGGTATATTACCCTTCAGAATGACTGAAGACCCTTAATATCATATAGCAGCCTAGACAATCACAAATCTGTCTTCATGCTGTACAACTCGAACCAAACATTTACAATGTTCTGGTTCTGCCAGACATCTTCCTATATAGACTTTCCTTTTAGTGACCAACAAACAAAGACGATTGGTCAGGTTTAAGTTCTGATGTTTTCTGTACCATTGTTTGCGTTTCTTTGCATTGATATCAGTAATGACAGGTTTGCATAGTGCAGCTATGACATAAGTATTGGCATTTATCAGGGTGAAAAAGTGTTAATGAAAACTGAGTTTTAAAGCTTTTTTATTTATTTACAATCTATCTAATGATTGCTATTTCAATAGTAAAACAACTTGAGGCTATTTTTTTAATTTTCGGGAACTCCAGTAAAGATTGGAATGAAATTGATTAAAGTTTCATCAGAAAAAAATGACAGAAATTACTATTTTATCATCGCGCTGCCGGAGTGGCCGAGCGGTCCAGACGGCGGTCTGACGTTGTGGCCTTTGTGCCGGTAACTGGGTTCGAATCCCGGTTGTGGCATGGATGTTTCTTTCTTCTTCTGTTTCTTCTTCTGTCCGTTCCTGTGGGTATCATTTGATGCTGCCACCTTTGGCGTTGGATCAACGTTCGTTGGTTGAAGGCATCATATCTTACCCTTTGTTGTGGCCTAAAGACCATTACTCTACGCGCCCGGGCATTTGTAAAAAAAAAAAAAATATTCTATTCTATCATCTCATAAATAAAGATAATATGAAAAGTTAAACTGAGAAGTTGAAACCGTTCATTTACTTTACTGGCCAATCATTGAAACTTGTCGATAAAGGAGAAGAAGTCGTGTACTGTGCTTCCATGCTAGCAAACGTAAATGACGATCCCGGATTTTTGGTTAATGTTTGGTTTTCGGAAGAGTGTCATGTTCATATGAACGGATTATCAATAAACAAACAACCCGATTTCTTGGTTTCGCCAGACCAGACATCATTATTGAAACACCATCCACAGTGAACGGAATACCGATATGGTGTCTCTG
>JAFIDM010098695.1:18562-35474 GCA_023159025.1 Thereuonema tuberculata | reverse complement strand
CTGCCGAGCACGACCCCTACGTCTTCATTCCCAGTGGTTTCCACAGGCTGGGGCTACGTGTCATACGGCAAGGGAATCACTTCGGCTACTTCGGCTACTGAAGTAGCACGTGATATCTCGTGGAGAAAACATTCCAAATTCCTCACATTCCTGTGATTTAACTCCGTACGTTTGGGGAATGCTGAAGGAAATGCTTTCTCAAGGACAAACATTGCTGAGCTGAGCAGTGGTGGATTTCCCTATAGGCGCAGGAGGCGCGCGCCACGGGCCTCATCAATCAAGGGGGCCTCAAAATTTACCTCTCAAAATAAAAAACAAATTATTTTTTGGTTGTAAAAGCAAGATTTCCTTTTTTTTTTGGTTGTAAAAGCAAGATTTCCTTTTTTTTTTGGTTGTAAAAGCAAGCCTAGGGGGCCTCACCAGTCAGTCTAGGGGCCCCATCCACCCAAGTATTTCCTTTTTTTTTTTTGGTTGTGGAATAATGGAACTACCGCCCCGGGCCCCCAAAGGCGTTGGTACGCACTGGTAATGAAAATATTTAGAGGGGGCCTCAAAATTGAATTGCGCCTAGGGCCTCTCAAGTGCTAAATCCGCCACTGGAGCTGAGGCAAAAGATTGTAACAACTCTTAGGGGAATGGAACAACCTCTCTTCGGGGCATGGTGGACAACCTAAGCAACCGCTACGAGTACTGCTTAGAGAGCCAAGGAGATCACATTGAACACGCATTTGTCAATAAATACAGTTGATTATTCTTTCGTTTGCAGCCTTTTCTGTTCAAAACAGATCAGTGTCGTTTGTTTTGAGCCAGACTGCATTTATGAATGGTTTCGTTTACAACAAAAAGAAAATTATCCCTAATTTCATAGGTGAAAATTCTACACAAATTCTGCATATGCGATCCCATGACACGAAATTTAAAAAAGTTAAAAGTTAAGAGGCGGAAGTCCATTTAATTTACTCCTCAGCAAATACACATACTTTGGTTTTTTTGGATGCTATTATGAGGAGCCTACCTGGCATATTGTGTCGCATTCTAAGACCAGTGAAAATATAGCTTTATTTCAAAATATTTTATGATTAGAAGTAACTATTTAGTGAAATAAAATTAAAGAAATCTTGTAATTGTGTAACACGAACAATTTATTTAATTTGCAATACATTAACAAGTAAAAATGTAAATGGACTTTGTGTAAAGACATGGAACCATCTGTTGGAAATATAAACTATAGAAAGAAAAATAATATTTTGAAACCGATAAAATAATTCAATCCTCAATTGGTTTCCTTAATACTTCCAGAAACTTTATAAACACCAACGGAACGATAATTTAAACAAAAAAACAATCAATTGCAAAACATTAGTATTTACATAATACTGTAACGAATCTTGAAAAAAGTCATCGAAATTATAATTATATTTTTATCACCAATAAAAAACGACTAAGTCGTAAGAACATAGTCGAAATTACACGGGAAATCAAAAGTTAACTCTACTGAGGCCTAACTTACAGCCTAACTTAAGGTTTGACCTTTCGTATCATTTCAAGCTTCTTTCTCCAAAATAGTCATTTTTCATTTTTCTTCCAAGTGTTCTGATGTTTTCAATAACAATAGTTTCTCCTCGATGCCAGACATGTCATCGTCTGTTTTCTGCTTCTTCTGTGCATTTTCATTTGTTCCTGTTCCTTCCAAGGCTAGGTCCCGTTTCTTGCCTTTGTTTCTGAATGGTTCCTGTTTGTTATCATTTGTTCCTGTTCCTTCGTCCCAGTTCTTGGCTTTTTTTCTTAATTGTTCCTGTAATTCCGCCATAGATTTTGCTAACTTTAAATGATAAACCAGCTCGCTTCCACGGTATTCAATGTTAGGTTTGGAGACGAATTCCACGGCTTTCTCTTTAGTTACAAAATGTACATAGATACAACCTGTAAACGGTTGATCTTTCTGTAGCGTCTTGCGCCTCATGTAGACGAAATAACCGCCATATTGGCCAAAAAAATCCCGCAATTCCCATAAAGTAGTGTTGAGTGGAAAACCTTTCACGATCACGGTCCTTTTTCCGATTTCGTACCGAAGGCCTGGCTCCTCTTTAGGTACGGGCTTCAGCAGTGATCGTCGAACCTTCTGACCATTTTCACTGACCTCTATCAAGTGATTCAAGGACTTCCGAAGAACGCCAACTATAACAATGAAGTCTGCGCAGATGGTTTCCAATCCATTGAACAGAACTAAATCCTTCAAAGATATCCAACCGCCATTTCGTAGTAGATTCTGATTTAAGATACGGTTGTAAGTGAGATTGTAATCTCCAAAAAAATACTCGATCTGATTGATTAATTTAGCTTCGACAATTTTTGATTCGATTTTTGTATCTTCAGAGGTCTCTTCCATCGTCAACCCCTAATCAAAACAAAAAGCAATTATTAGATCTAATGGAAGTAATGATTTCCGTAACGTGCTCGTAGTATAAACTTACGTTAGTTTTAATAATTACTTATTTACTTTATTCAACTCTCCGTCTAAGAACAGACCATTAAAGCAGTGGTCTCATATTCGCGCCCAAAATAGGAACTGGGTCAAACGAAACAGAATGCATTCGAAGCATTGCAGTAGAGTCCATTGAATTGAAGAGGTTCTATTTGGACTCATACGTAAAACTTTTAGGATATGACAAAAGCAAAATTTACTACAGAGGAATTGCATTTAAAAAGAGAGATAAGCTCTTTTTTTCGATAAATTAGGGGACGTCCATTGAATTACGTGAGGTGTTTTTTTAAAAATTTGGATCCCCCTCCGCTTCGTGAGATTTAGTAAGATGTGGTGGGACCCCCTTACCTTCACGTGAGATTTCCCCTATAATTTTTAAATAATTAAATTTATTTTATATGTTCACCTATTTTGCTTCAAACCACTAAATACCTAAAGCGTTACTGATTGATTCTATGAAATATATTTTTTCTGTGAAAAAAGAGGAGAAAAATGATACTACGTTTAAGTTTCACTACAACGAATTTAATTAAATTAGTAAAAGTAAAAAAATTGGCTTTGACACCACCTTCCCCAATTTTTCACTCACTCCGTGGGCATTCATGTCATTCCTCTGTTTTAATGATTGGACACATGTCGTCCAAGTCTTTTGTTACTGTAGGAAGATAATCAATAGACGTATCTACATCCTCTCGTGCGCACCCCCCCCCTTTAATTCCCTCTCCCTTTGAATGGGATGTGGTGAGATTTTGCCGAATAAAATCTGATACTTCCATGGGGCTTGTTTCAAATCGGGGAATCCGGACATAGACAATATTACAAAATGTTATAATCTGTTATAATATGTATATACTCAGTATTAAAAAGTTGACGCAAGATTTTCATTGACCCACCTTTTAAATGAGATTTGGTGAGATTTTGCCAGACCCCTCCCTCCCCCCATTTTGAGCTGATGTAAGTAATGGACGCTCCCTTACGTACCAGATCCTTAATCATCTAGACCTTAGACGGGAGTTTGTAACTTCGCATGTGGCTTATAGACACTGGAAGTGGACCTTGATTCGATCACTGATATGGATTATTCTAGTTCTGTTCCGGATTGATTGTAATGTTTTCCACGATTAAAAGTAGGTGAGCATTTGAGTGACCATCTACCGCCACTTCTGTATCGTTAACCGTTGCGAATATCTCCCTTGCACCAAAGGGTTTTTGTTACTTATTTGTGAAATAATTTAACTAACTCTATTTACGATGTAAACTGTTCAATAATCCATGCAGTTTTTGTTCCAACTAGAAAGCGACGTCAAAATTGATGTCTTCTTTAACATGAAGAGATTTCTGGTCATTATTGTTATTAGATTCAACTATCCATTGCGTGACGTGAATTTTTGATTATGGGGTAGGGCTGGGGAGGGAAATAATTGTAATCATATTTTAAATTGGATCTTAAATAAAACCATATTTTAAGGAAATCAACAACAGCTGTTTTAGCAAAGGATTCGGAGATCATTCTAGAGGGATGGGAAAAATTGTCCCTCGTGTTTGAAATTGAATTAAACTGCTTGACAGAGAAAATGCTACACAAAGGAATGCTCAAGACATACCAAACTGCTTGCATAGATAACCAAACAGGTGCAGAACAAATGATTTAATTTTCTGATACAGACAAGACTCCAGTGCCCTAAAGTAAGAAGTGGGACTTCCATTTTGGCGATACATTGCTGAACATTGCTTCGATGAGTGTCCGAATAATGTCCACGGGTATCTTAGACCATGTGGTGTTGATCCGAATCCACAGTTCATCTTCCTTTCGTGGGAGTGGGAGGTATTCAACCGACGTTCCACAGATTCTCGATTGGCGAGAGATCGGGTGATAAGGCTGGCCAAGGAAACATCTGCACACCTTGCAAAGCATGTAGGCTGATCCGAGCTGTATCTGACTGGCCGTTATCCAGTTGACATATTGGGTTTGGGATGCCCTAAAGATATGGTAGTGCCACGGGCCGCAGCAAATCAACACAGTGGCGTGCTGTTAATGTGCTTGTAATGCTAGAGGTGAGCGACTGTTTGCGCTGAGACCACCCCTAAGCCATGAATCCACGTTGATGGGCAGAGGAATGCGCCCGACGGCCACGTCACCTCCAGACGCTCAAGCAGTGATATACATTGGTGAGAGAGAAATAGGATTCGTCGCTGAACACTACACTGTTCCATTCTGCACCCCACGCCATTCTAACGATGACGACGATGGCTCGCTGTTAAGGGTAGCCTTCGCAACGGACGGCTGGACAACAATCCTACCACAACATAACCGCGTGACACTGTCCATATTTATATCGGAGATCCCTGTACACTTTGCAAAATGTCGCGAGTCTTGGATTGTGAGTGTGCTACGGCATGACGCCAGATGCAACGATCTGTATGCTCTGACGTCCGTCTCCGACGGTTTACATTTCCTTCCTGAGACCACTGCCTCCAAATGCGACCGATGGACGATTGTGGCATCATGTTGCATTTCTTCCGCAATATAGCACAAGAACCAACCGGCGCACAGTGTTTCCAAATGCCTGAAAACCTGGCCAAAAATGCATTTTTCAAGTTTTTTTTTATAATGTTTACAATGTGCCATTTTGTTCCAGAATGTTTGGTGGTCATAAAACTTCTACCCTCATAGCTGATCTACTTTTATTCAGTTGTTGTTGAACCTTGAAAGTGAGAGATTGGAGTTGCATAGTTTGTGTTGTTGTGATCGAGCGTTTTTAATCTGTATTTCAAGTGTTTTTTTTTGTACTCCATTTGTTGATTTAAAGGTAAGTGTTAATATTAATTCTGTACAACTATATTTTGGTATTCTGAAAACATAATATTTATTAATTTATGTGATAACATGATAGTCTGAGAACGCTTTTTTCTTATGTTATGTAATTTTATTTGGCAACCGCATAAATTTAATTTTCAAAGAGGCCTACAAAAAATGCCTGATGTTGCCCGAGGTTATATTTTTACTTAACATATTCCCTAACATGTCTACTTTGAAGCCATAAAGAAATAAATTGCTCATACAAGCTCCATTTGTTATATTTTAAATAAACATATTTGCTTGTATAATTACAAATTGCCGATTTATTACATGTACCTAAATATTAACAATATCAAATAATTTTCGTAGGAGCAAAAATATGATTATTTAAGAGTTAAATAATAACAATAATAAGATATATTACAAATCACATAGTTTTATAGTTTATTTTCGTTTCAGAATGGAATACCGTTGTACACGGAGAGAGTTATTTCATAATTTGCAGCAAGAAAAGGGCGGTCGTCAAATACAAAAAAACTCTTTAGTTAAACATATTGCAACAAAAGTTGACGTACAAGCCTCACATGATAAATTTAAATTATTAGAAAAACAAATATCTCAGTTTTGTAGTGAATCATTTCGCAGACTTGATAAGTCAAATAGAATCATCGACAGGTTTTTGAAAAACAATGAAGAATGGTTGGATAGGGAGTTTGTGTGTGATGTGAATGTTGTGAAAACTCCACTTGGGAAAAGAGGAAGACCACAAACAGACTTTGGAGAGAGCAGTACTAGGTCTAAGCGCAGAAAAACTGAAACCTTAAGGAAGTCAGCAGAAAGTGCGGAAAGTTTAGCTTTCGCAGCGAAAATGAAACATCGCGAATCTATTAACGTGGAACACGCCAAGCTGTTAGAAGAAATGGAAAAATCACCAAAAGGCCTTTAAAGATACGAAGATATTGGACGATTGCATCAACCAGCAGCTCTGTAATGAGAAGTTATAATGATGATGAAGCATTATCAATTTTTTTGGAGGCTGATCTGACTACGCACCAGTATAAAGTGATGAGACAAGGCGCAAAAGATTTGAATGTGGATATATCCTTCTTACAAGAGAATTTTAAATGCTAAGAAAATGTGTTATCCAGAGTCTCTATTAGTCACCGAATCTCTTGCAGAAGTGAAACTTCAGGATCTTTTAAATCGTACTGCCAGCCGCATTATAATGTCACAAGAACCGTTAATTGTCAGAATCAAAAGATAACAAAATTTCTATGACATTGATATCGAAGTGGCGCTGTAATGGTAGCAGTGGGCATTCCCTTTACAAACAAAGGGCAGAAGAAGGCTTTTCTGATTTCGATATTTTCTTCACTTCCATGGTTCCTGTGCAACTCTTTTGTGTGGATGAAAATGGAGAGAAAAGTGTGCTTTGGAAAAATCCTCGTCCATCATTAACTTTGTGTTGCCGTCCTATAAAGATTCAGTTTGTTCAGCAAATTGTTAAGCAAATAACTCCTATTTAATGTTATTATGTTATTTATCTTGTATTTAAAAAGAAAAGTCGAAATATTCGTGTTAAAATTGCATTTAGTATTTTTGGCCAGGTTTTCAGGCGTTTGAAAACACTGTGCGGCGGTACGAAAACCTACAATGAAACTCTCTTGAACGCTTACGTTTGACGAAATTACGTACGACGGCTTCTTAATGGCATCACCAGATACAGTAACAGCAAAAACACACACTTCTTACAGCCGGGACGAAGTCTTGAATGACAGCTTTATATGATGATTGTCTGTTTATATCACGCGCACGGTTCCTGTGACTGACAAGAAATTTTAATCATTTTCATAACTTGCACATGCGAATCCACTCTGCAATTTGCAAAGCACTGCATTCACATCTACATGGTGTGGCATTTTCTCTGTCACGCAGTGTAAGTCTTGAGCATTTCATTCAGGGATGTAAGTAGCAGGTGCAACGGTGTTAGAAGCAGTAATAACTCAAGGTAGTTTAGCTTAGATCTTATGCACTAGTGATAGGAAATTATTGAGTTTGTTCTGTGTGTAATAGCAAAATAAAGTTATTACTAATTCGCGAGAGAAAAAATAGAAACCTTAGTAAAATTCGTCTTGATAAGCTTTTTCTTCTTCTTTTCTGGTGCTACAACCCTGGGTGGGTTTTAGCCTCTCGGACAACACCTCTTTACTTCGATCTGTCCATCGCTTTACTTTTACATCTTCTAATTCCCATCACAACAAGGTCTGTGGACACATTGTCCAACCATCTTGTTTTGGGTCGTCCTTTCTTCCTTCTGGAATACAGTCTTCCTTTCAACATTCTCTTGGGCATCCGAGTCTCTCTCTAGGTGTCCCAGCCAATTTATTCTTTGTGCTTTTATGAACTTCACCAGATCTTGTCCTTCAATCAGGTCATTGAACTCGTGGTTGTAGCGTATCCTCCATCTATCTTCTTCTTTGACAGGTCCATATATGCGCCGTAATATTTTCCGTTCAAAACATCTCAAAGCATTTTCATCACACTGTGTTAGTGTCCATGTCTCTGAGCCATTAGTAACCACTGGGCGGATCAATGTCCTGTAAATCTTCAACTTAGTAGCTCGAGAAATAAATTGATTCCTAAACATCTGAACATTAGCATATGTTCTGTTTCCAGCTTGTATTCTGTCTTTTATACAACTGCTCATTTCGCACTGTCTATTAATAAGGACTCCTATATACCTGAATTGGTTCACACTTTCGAAAATCTTGCTGTCTATATTTATATTTGGAAAAGCTCTTCTAATATTTGAGGTGGACATTACCATGTACTTTGTCTTACTCTCATTTACTAATAGTCCCATTTCTTCAGCTTCTTTTTCCATTTCTATAAACACTTTTTTTAGTGTTGAAATATCCCTTGATACAATAACGACATCATCTGCGTAGGCACATATCTGACTAGATTTGAAAAAGATTGTACCTTTCTGACTGAAAGGTACAAAGATACTGATACAAAGATTACTGATAGCTTTGTGCAGTGCGAGATTAAAAAGCACTGCTGATAGTCCATCTCCTTGTCTTACACCAATATTAACATCGAAGAAGTTACTCAATTTATTTCCGTTTTTAACACGGGCTCTAGTATTATCTATGGTCATTCGTATCAGTCTGATTAATTTTCCTGGTACAGCCATTTCTTCCAGTACTTTATAAAGTCGTTGTCTGTATACACTGTCGAAGGCTTGGTTAAAGTCCACGAAGAGCATGTATAAGTCAGTATCATGTTCGTGGAACTTTTCCATCATTTGCCTAATTACAAATATCTGGTCTGTGGTACTTCTATATGGACGGAACCCACATTGATATTCGTTCAGGATGTCCTCTGAATACACTTTTATTCTTCCATTCAATACTCCTGACAGGATCTTATACACAATATTCAATAAGGTGATGCCTCTATAATTCTCACATGCCAATTTATCCCTTTTCTTAAATATTGGACGTATAAGGCCTATCTTCCACTCTTCTCGCATAGTCTCCTCCTCCCATATTCTCAGCATCAATTTATGTATTGTAGCTTCTAGGACATTTCCGCCATATTTGATCATTTCTGATACTAACTCATCTTCCCCAGGTACTTTATTGTTCTTCATGTTCTTAATTACATTTGCAACTTCGCCTCTTGTGGGACTCTCAACATTTTCAATCTCTTAGCCAGATGATACACTGCAGTGTCCTGGATCTCTTCCTGATTCCAAATTCTTATTAAGGAGTTCCTTAAAGTGTTCAGCCCATCTGTCTAAAACTTTATTCTCTTCGTTCAACACTGTTCCACGTTTGTCTTTACATCTTAGTTCTCTAGGTTGGAATCCTTTTCCCATTTTTTCCGTAGCAGCATAGACTTTCCGAACTTCACTTGTTTGGTGTAATTCTTCTATTTCTGTAATCTGTTTCCTTAATATTTCTTTTTTCTTTTTTCTACGTAATTTAACAGCTCGTAATCTCAACAGTTTATATTTTTCACAATTACTTCTTGTTTGCCTTTGTATCATTTTTGCTCTTGCCACATTTTTTTCTTCTATTGCTTCTTTACATTCTCGATCAAACCATTCATTTCGTAATCTTTCTTTCTTTCCAATTTTTTCTTCTGCTCCCTGTTTTACTGCTTCTTTTATTCGCTTTCACTCATCGGTAATATTATTTCTTTCGCTTCCTTCTTCTAGCTTTTTTTCCACTTCCTCTTGGTATTCTTGTCTAATATCATCATTCTTTAACCTTTCTACATTTATGACATTTTTCGTTACAGTGGATGTTACTTGTGCTTTAATCAGCCTATCTCTGAACACAACTTTCACTAAATAATGATCTGAATCACAATTCGGTCCTCTACAACTTCTCACATCAACAACTGAAGAGGAATATCTGGCATTAATGAGTACATGATCTATCTAGTTTATAATCAAAGAATCTAGCGATTTCCATCTATCTAGATGTATTCGTTTATGCGGAAAACATGTACTTTTAATTACCAAGTTATTACTGGCAGCAAACTGCCCAAGCATCATTCCATTTTGATTGCTCGTGTCATGTAGTGTATGTTTACCTGCAATTTCTTTCAGAAATTCTTCTATTCCTATTTTTGCATTAAAATCACCCATGATAATTAAGGTATCATATTTCTGTATTTCTCTGCAAATCTGCTCTAGGTGCTCATAGAATTCTTCTCTCTTCTTCCCCATTCTCTTCAGTTGTGCATATGTGGATATGATTGACACATTTCTAAATCTTCCTTACAAACGTAATTTACAGTCTTTCATTAATAGCTTCAAATTCTAAAACACTGTTTCTCACTCTCTTAGATATCATAAATCAGGTTCCACATTGGCCTGTTCTCGTATTAGGTCCACTGTACGTCAGTGAATATTATCTTTTATCAACTCTACCTTGTCCTTTCCATCTAATGTCTTGCAGAGCTACTATATCTAGTTTAAATCTGATGATTTCATTTCCAACTTCATTCATCTTTCCTGGTTCTGACGTTCCAAGTCGCAAAATTCAAATCATTTTTCCGGGATCCATGCCAATGTCGTACTCCAGTAAATCTATCATTCCGAGGCTATTGTCCTTGTTTCGTAACATGTTTTACTGTGTGGGGTTGTTAGCCCCACGACAAACCCCCAAAATTTCATTTTTATAAATTAGTATTATTATTTAATCGCCCGTAACACCCGTTCAGGGTTTGGACGCTCTCCTACCAGAGGAGTTATAGACTAGGTACCGCAAGGGGGCGCCAATCCCAGGGGAAGAAACGAACAACACAGAAGAAAGGAAAGTGAAACACCCATGCCACTGCCGGGATTCGAACCCAGGTATTGGCGCATTGGACGCCACGGCTGGCCGCCGCCGAGACCGCACGACCACGCCAGCACGGCATTTTTATAAATAATAAACATAGGTTTTATTTCTATTCTATTTTTACTGCTAATAAAATTGTATTAATATTTTTGTTTTTGTGGGCGACCAATGATATTGTCCTATTTTGTTTTTTTAGGATGTCAGCTACGGATTTTTCGGAACCACATCTATACTTAAGTAGAAAATAATAATTCACCAATAATTTTTCTTTTTTTTCTATATACATAATTTAATGTCCAATAATCTTTATTATTTCCTATTTAATTTCCAGATCACACTTGAAAGTATGTATGAATTATACTTTTTTTTTACTAGTTCATTTTTAAGACAGATAAAGTTTATTACCCTTATACTGATACAGCTTTGAAGGCAGTCTTTCCATATCTTTAATGAAAATTGTCCAATAAAATGATATTCCCCTTGTTATCCTTTTCATATTATTAACTACATGAGGAATTTTGCTTAATATTAAATGTTATTTTCTCTTTGAAACGAAGCTTCAAAATCGACATCAAATGGACAATGCTTTGATTCGATTCCATCGTTATAACCCTAGAACTAAATTTAACCATCGTAGAATTCTCGAAATAAAATTTGGAGAAAAAAATGAATGAATTACGGTTGTATTGTGGTGAATGTTTGCTGCCTCTGGTTCGTGAAATTAGACGATTAGACTCGAATAAGATCTGGCAAGAACTCCCTGTTTACTCATTTGCAGTAGGCGTTGAAATAGTTTATGTACAAGGGCTGTGATTGGTTGCCGTGGTCTATAAATTGATTGGGGGATTTAAATTTCACGCGGGTTTTAACTGATATTTAACTGTCTTTTTAAATAATAATGAATCAGAGAAAAGAAGCAACGGTAAATTTGAATAAAATAAAGGAGTTAAATGATAAACAGTAAAAATTAGAATGCACAATTGATAATAGAACAAATGCTGATTAAGGATAAATACAATTATAAACGTAAGATAACTAAGAATATACAATGAATAAATAGGGCTATTATTAAAACATAAATGCAAATATACATTCAGTGAATAAAAATTATTACAATATCTTACCTAATTGAAATTCATTAAACGTCTGATAAATTAGGATGCTTTTCAATTTATTTTCTTGATGGTTTTTAAATGTCTGTATTTACTTTTTCAAAACTTAGATCAAAATAAAAAACGGGAAAAAGAACAAGAGAAGACTGAAGGACAGTTTTTCAGCCTAAAAACAGATTAACAATTACACAGGCAGTGCTCTTTTAATTTCAAATCTTATTATTATAAAATAATAACAATGTTATCAGTTGCAAAACTTATTCATTCTTAGTAATTCTAATCTGTATTATTAAAAAACTAAAAGTGTGTGTTTTTCTGTACTTGCGTACGTCCGCAACATGCGAATTGTTATATGGTCAATTCATCAGAATTCTTTTAGATAATGAAAATATTTCAAACTGTAAAACCCTAAAAATATTGTAGATAGAGAAATTGTTTAGAATTGTAAATATTGTATTACATGTATTTGTTAGAATGTAAACTTTAATTTAGTTTTTGTTTTAGTTTGTAGTTTACTTGATGTCATGTGGTTTTTTTGAATAAATACATTCATAAACTGTAATCACGTTACATATACAGGATTCGGGAGTGAAGTGACGTCTAGTAATATTTAAAGTATTTTTACCTGCATTTGTCCACTTGAGTCTGAGATCAGCCATGATTAGCGCAGCAGATGTTTTTATTTTTTTTTGAGGGGGAATTGTTTACCAAAATATTATCAAAATTATCGACTTTCGATAACGATAATATAAAATCATATGATAGTATTTATTTTAATTGCTTCAAATATCTTAAAATAAAATATTTTCAATTTTAAACTTTCAGTCAATCCTTTCTATCTTTAAGCTCAGAAGTGTTTTTTATGAAAGAGAGACAGAAAGCCTCATAACCAGGCCTGGTTTAATAGAAAAAGGTATCAAAAAGAATGGCTATGACCAAAATGTGGAGACCTCTCGTAAAAAAACGTTACTTTTGGATATTATTGGGGATGGGGCAACCTTACTTTTGTCTTCAACCAGTACAAAATCAAGCGAAGAATCAGTTATTAAAATGCGAAGAAATTTACTGGTAAGGAATTACGGTATATAGATCTTTATTATTAATGGAGATTTTTATAGACTTTTTTTTTTTGGCATTCTAAATATATGAAAATGTTGGTTAACAGTGGAGTTATCACATGCTCATTTACGGGATAGTTTTCTGCAATCTACGATACAAAGTTAATTGAACTTAGATTGCATTTTATCGAGTCTGGAAGTTTTTAAAAGCACCTACAGGACAGCCGTGTTTTTTTTTTTTTTGTTCTTTTTTTTTATTTTTTTTTTTGTAATTGGTCCAAATGCAATTAATTGTAGAATAATTTCAATACTTCGATTTACTAACTATTTTGTTGTATTATCCATTCATTTGAGTCCGACTTTTGGTGATCCAATGGACAAACTTCCTCCAATTTTCACGATCATTAGTGACATTCTTCAAATCATGGAAACTCAAATTTGTATCATTCTTGATAACATCCAACCACCTTGTTCTCGGTCTTCCTGTTTTTCCCTCAACCATCCCAAGCATGGTAGTGTTTTCCAAGGAGTCTTCTCTCCTCATTATGTGGTCGAAGTATGCAAGCCTCAGTCTTAGCATAGATGATTCCAAAGACAGTTCTGGTTTGATTTGATCTAAAATTGACCGATTTGTTCTTTTAGCAGTCCATGGAACCAGTAAAAGCCTTCGCCAACACCAGAGTTCAAAGGAATCAATTTTTCGATATCGTTTTTCTTGATTGTCCAACTTTCACATCCATATATTGTTACAGGAAAGACCATAGCTTTGATGATTCGTATCTTGGTTGTCAGTGAAACGTCCTTGCTCTTTATTATTTTGCCCAAGCTCATCATTGCTTTCCTCCCCAGGAGTAGCCGTCTTCTAATTTCGGGGCTACAATTTCCATCTTGGCTTAACAGTGATCCCAGGAAAATAAAATCTTTCATCGTCTCAAGTTCTTCATTACAATCCTAAGATTTTGTAGAGTTCCCGTTGACATAATTTTCGTCTTTTTCACATTCAACTCTAATCCGGCTGCAGCACTTTCTTCCTTGATCTTAGCAATCATTGCTTTGAGATCATCTACACATCCTGCAATAAGGGTTGTATCATCGGCATATCGCAGATTATTAATACTTCTTCCTCCAATCTTGAAACCACTTCGAATTTAATTGAATCCGGATTTTCGCGTAATATGTTCAGCATACAGATTGAACAAATATGGTGAAAGGATGCAGCCCTGTCGAAGGCCCTTTGAAACCCTGAACCACTCTGTTTCTCTATAGGCGGTTCTCACTGTTGCTTCATGATCGGTGAGGTTAATCAGGTGACTCGGCACTCCCATTTCTTTGAGAATATTCCACAACTTTTGGTGGTGGGGACAGTCAAAGGCCTTGGCATAGTCTAAAAAACAAAAATAGACATCATTCTGGTATTCTCTGGCCTTTTCAATTATCCATCGGATGTTGGAAATCAGATCGCGTGTTCCTCTTCCTTTTCTAAATCCTGCTTGCACATCCGGCAGCTCTCGTTCCATGTATGGTTCCAATCTAGCTTGAATGATCTTTAGGATAATCTTGCTAGCATGTGATATTAAGGCTATTGGTCGATAATTTGAACAATCCTTTACATTCCCCTTCTTTGGAATGGGCACGAAAATAGACCTCTTCCAGTCTTTAGGCCATTCCATCTTTTTCCAAATTTGCTGACAGACAGCTGTCAATACTTTGATCGAAAAATGTTCAGTTGTTCTTAGCAATTCAATTGGTATTCTATCTGTTCCAGCTGCTTTTCGTTTTGCCAAGGCTTTCAATGCTCATCTAACTTCACTTTCAAGAATATCAGGCTATAACTCAAACCTGTCTGCCATATTTCTTCTCCTCTCTACAAATCCTCTGCATATTCTTTCCATCTTCTTTTTAGATCTCTTGTTCTGCCTTTCTGATTGTTTTCTTCAGTTTCTTGACATTCTTAATGTTTTTCTTTGTCCTTCCTCGGTTTGAGCTGGAAAACAGCGTTCAACCTGGCAAATGCAAGGCTGTTAATAGCCTTAGCCTCCTTTCTTCGTTCTGCAATTTTTAGTGTTTCACTGGAGAGCCCAATTGCTTTCTTTCTATGCCTTGCTGGTAGAATGCTTTTCTCAGCCTCCTGTAGTACTATATCACGTATTTCTCCCCACAGCTCATCAGGTTTCCTATCATCCAAGTTGAAAGGATTAAAACGATTAGCAACGCTGATGGTATATGCATTTGGTATGTTATCGAGGTCATACCATTGTGGTATTTCGGCTTGTTTGATTTTCTTCAAAGTAACCTTCAGTTTTGATAACAATAGCTCGTGGTCTGTGCCATAGTCAGTTCCTGGACGTGTCTTTACTGATAGCACTGAACTTCTCCATCGTCTATTACAAAGTATGTAATCGATCTGATTTCCACATTGTCCATTTGGTGAGGTCCATACGTAAAGCCTTCTTTTGGGTTGCTTAAACCACGTATTCATAATGCACAGGTTATTTTCGAGGCAGAACTCAATCAATCTATCTCCTGCTTCATTTCAATCACCAAGTCCTTCTTTTCCAGCCACTTCAGGTTCTTCTTTTTCTCCAACTTTGGCGTTCCAATCCCCAATAATGAGAACGATGTCCTTCTTTGGTGCTGAATCAGCAATTTGCTGCAGGTCAGAGGGCATCTTCATCAGTATCTGTTGTTGGTGCATATACTTGAATGATAGTCATGAAAAAACTTTTAATAGGCCTGTTAACATTTCTTTATAATTTTATTTCTTTATAATTTATGTGGCTTTCCAGTAGTCTTACTTTCTTCAATTTCCTTTGTACCTGACGGATTCACAGGCCAGGAATTGGAGCTCTTTCTTTTGTTTTGATTTATTACTTGCTTTTGTTTCATTGGAAACCCACAGGCGGGTGCGTCGGTGGATTCCCTTACTTAGTTTCGCGATCTTAGCTTTCGACAGAGGGTTTGTGTGGCTAAAGAGTCCATAAGGAGGACGAAACGGCCATCCCACACTCCCACTGCTGATAGCTCAGAGGCGAAATCTTTTGTTTACTTTGGTGCCTTTTGGCTTATTGATTAATTTATAACAGGCATGTTAAGATTATTTGTAATTGGAAAAGGATTGTCTTAGCTGTTCAACAAAAAAAAAAAAACTACATATCCTAAAAGTTCTGTTCTTTTCTGTTTGAGGGTGAGGCTTCAAAATAAACGATGGCCTTCCAAAAATAAAATAGGGTCCAAATAATATATTTCTTCCATTTTCAACCCCTACCAACAAATGAAAAAAAATATAATATAATTAAATTAAATTACTTTTTTCCGCTAACTGTAGCATTGAAATTACTTCCCTAATAACCATAGAAGTATTTATGGTCATAACTTTAAAACAGGAAATTTCGGCACATACTAAATAAATAAAATAGACTTTATCTAAAATAGACTAAATAATCAATAAACTTTATTTAACCAATAAAAGTGAAATGTATCATTCATTGTCTCAATTTTACTTTTTTGAAAAGTTTCTGATTTCGATGTATTTAATTTTTTTTTCCTCATTGTGTCAAACTGCTGTTAGACTTTTTATTTTAATTATATTTTATTAGTTTGATTTGTTTGACATAATGAAGACGCAGGATAGTTCTGTCCGTTCCTGTGGGTATCATTTGATGCTGCCACCTTTGGCGTTGATGTTGCCACCTCAACCACGTTCGTTGGTTGAAGGCATCATATCTTACCCTTTGTTGTGGCCTAAAGACCATTACTCTACGCGCCCTGGCATTTGTAAAAAAAAAATATTCTATTCTATCATCTCATAAATAAAGATAATATGAAAAGTTAAACTGAGAAGTTGAAACCTTTCATTTACTTTACTGGCCAATCCTTGAAACTTGTCGATAAAGGAGAAAGAGTCGTGTACTGTGCTTCCATGCTAGCAAACGTAAATGACGATCCCGGATTTTTGGTTAATGTTTGGTTTTCGGAAGAGTGTCATGTTCATATGAACGGATTATCAATAAACAAACAACCCGATTTTTTGGTTTCGCCAGACCAGACATCAAGATTGAAACACCATCCACAGTGAACGGAATACCGATATGGTGTCTCTG
>JAFIDM010098694.1:62140-77944 GCA_023159025.1 Thereuonema tuberculata | reverse complement strand
AAAAGAAAAGACGTAATCTTTTTGAAAATTTGCTTTAGTATTAAATGTAGTTTTTTTACATTTAAATTTGTGATGTTGGAAATAAGTACAGGTTACCTGTAGCTGATTAAAACTGATACCTATGAAAAGCTAGAGATATAATTTGGAACGTTTTCCGCTAAAGATTCGGGGTGATCGAATTTGTATTTCTGAATTACTAGGAAGAACTGGTATTCTTACAAATTTGCCCCAGTTGACGGGGAAGAGAATTGTCAACGAGAGAAAAAACAAGTGTAGTAGCAGTTATTTTTCCTCGCCCTGGCATTTTTATTTTGCACGTCCGAAGCCACTTTTGGATATCGATGATATTTATAAAAAAGAATAATAACAAGGCGTAGGTATGTTAAAGATATAAAAAAACTAAAAAAAAATTGAAAATTTTGTTCTCTTCTACTTTGATTTGCAGAAGTGTAGAAAAGATATTTGCAATAGATGTCGCTGAGCATACATGGAAGTAGTAATCTATAACCCATCATTCTCCTTTTTTTAATCGTAATTGAGCAAAGTTTGTCAACAGAAAAGAGTGAAATTCAGAAAAATTTAGGTATCAATTAATCTTAATAAATTTCGCAAGCTGTAAAATCATAAATAATCTTTAAGTCAAAGAAAAATAGGAAACTTGAAATCCAGTTATTAAGTGATATTACATTAGGTAAAGAATGTATTCAAGTTTAGACCTGTTTGCATTTTGAACTTTTATTATGAGCATTATCGTACTTTATTATTTCCTGCAGTCAAACTATAATCTCTAATGATAATTAATTAAAAGAAATCGAAAATATAAGTACCTGTTCTGACATTTCCAAAGTGGCTGTAGAGAACATTTACTGCAGAACTTTATCCTGTTTAAAATATATATTTTAAATGTTAAATTTTATAATTTCATGCAAAGTGAGTAAATCACGAGGTTTGCTCAGAAGAATTTCAAATCCAAACTTTATTTTTTAGGTTCCTAATATCATTAAACTTTGCTTTTTATACTTACAGAACAGTAATGGCAATAAAAACGTAATTGTTTAATAAGGAAAAAAAAATAACTTGTTTTGGACAAAAAAATTAATATAATCTTCGTTAAGTTATCTTTGTCTGAACATCTCTGATGATAATAAAGATAAGGTTTATGTTACACTCATATATTCTTGCTACATGGATATTGTACGTCTATTATTTAACCTATTGCTTTAGGTTCAACTGTGTAAAAGATATAATAGTTTCTATTGCTATGTTCCTTATGTCTCCTGCCGAAGTATTAAGTTAAAGTAAAATTTTGAAATGTTAGTCATGAAATTTGTTATTTCTTCACATAGTCTACAGAAAATATAAGCGTTTCAATCACTTACTTACTTATGACACCCTATGTAGTTGAAATCTCTAGTCTGAATCAAACTAATTATTTTTACAATGAAAAACAGGATGCCTGATCGAGAAAATAAATAAATTCTTTATTTATTTCTTAAGTAAATTCTTAAGTAACAGGGTTACTTCGAGAAAATAAATAAATTCTTTATAATTTCATTGGTGTAAATTATACTATGAAAATTGAATGGTCACCCTTTGTATTAAAGCACTTATTTTATTGTATTATATTAGTTGATAAAATCATTTTTAAAATTACGAAATCGGTCCTCTATAAATAATTTTTAATAAGTTTTAAAAAAATTTTTAAACTATTAGTTCTGTGTGTCATCTTTTTATTAAGCTTAGTTCATATAGGCACACGTTAAGCCAAATCTACCTATAAACCTATTCTTGTTAACGATTTTTTTAGTCATATTAAGTACCTTATCAACTATAACTTACAATTCAAGCTTTATTTTGTTTTAAAATATTATAAATTTGTTATTATAACTTATTAAAATTATATTCCTTTTGACTTCTGCTGCTGAAGTAATAAGTTGATGTAAAATTTTGAAATGTTACTAAATTTGGTATTTCTTCAGGTAAGCTGCAGGTAACCTAAGCGTTTCAATCACTTATTTACATATGAAATCAGTGTAGTTGAAATCTCTCGTCAGAATCAAACTAATTATGTTTACAATGGAAAACAAGATGCCTGATTAAAGGGTTATTTCGAGAAAATAAATCTATTCTTTTTAACGATTTCTTAAGTAGTGTATCATCTATAACTTACAATTCAAGCTTTATTTTGTTTTAAAATATAATAAATTTATAATTACAACTTCTTAAAATTATCGTGAACTCTAAAACTCTTAGATCTTAAAGATAATTGTGCTTAAAATAAAGAAACTCATTATTGTGTATTTTTCTTTGGAAAATACGTAATCCATTCTCCCCCTACCTGAACAGATGATCCCGAGGAGACTTTGTGATAAACGCCGAACAGGGATCATAGATCACGAATATACGTCATATATACGCATTCAAATTCTTCTTCCAACGCTATATATATGAGAATGCAAATTAAAATAAAAAATCAGAAGTTCAATTATCGTGAACTCTAAAACTCTTACATTTTACAAATAATTGAGCATCAAAATAACGTATTCATATAATATATATATACATATATTGTATATATGAGGAGCTTAGTTTCAAAAACCGCCATCTCCAAAATTAATTTTCGGAAAATAGGGGTTTGATAAGGCGTTGGCATTGGACATGGCGGGCTTTGAAACAGTACTCGTATCGAAGTCGTATCGCAATACATTGTTTTTGAAATTAAACTGCATGGAAACGGTGGGTTTTGATTTGAACTTAGCAAAACCTCTATTGGCTCGAAACTTTTTAATTTTTGGAGATGGCGGATTTTGAAGCTAAGCTCCTTATATACACTCATGGACAAAAAAATTAGCGCACCAAGAAGGAGTCGTCAAAATGAAACGAAAATTTACATACGTAATGACTACTTTGATATAAGTAAATGATTAGAAAATCAAAGAAAAAGGATAATTTATTTCAGAGAAAAAGGCAAAAGAACGGAGGAGTTAATACTCCGTTGGACCCCCTCTAGCGCGAATGCACGATGTGATACGATCGGGCATTGAGTCATACAAGTTCTGTATGATGTCTTGAGACATTTCGTTCCATATTTGCTGTAGTTCGTTCAAACTCGTGGGATGCCCAACTCGTTGTCCCAAATGATCCCAGATATGCTCGATTGGAGACAAATCTGGGGATCGGGCAGGCCAAGGAAGGGCAGTAATAGTGCGGAGACAGTCTTGTGACACCCTTGCCGTATGAGGCCGAGCATTGTCTTGTTGAAAAATGGCTCCTGGGAGCCGTTGCATGAGTCGCAACACATGTGGTTGCAGAATTTCATGAACATACCGCTGGGCTGTCATGGTGCCACGGAACAATACTAGGGGTGACCGTGTATTGTAGGCAATGGCACCCCATACCATCACACCAGCTGTGGGAGCGGTGTGTCGCTGTACAGCAAAGGCAGGATTGAAGCGTTCACCACGGGCTCTCCACACACGAACACGATTTTCATCACTGCCGAGATTGAATCTGGATTCGTCGCTAAAGACGACCTGGTTCCATTCCGCTGCAGTCCAGTTTCCTCGTGCGCGGCAAAACTCCAAACGGAGGCGTCGGTGGGTGGGCGTCAAGGGCAGCACACGTAATGGGCGCCGCGATACCAACTGTCCTTCAGCCAGGCGCCTTCGTATGGTTCGAGAAGACACAGAGGCCCCTAGTGAAGGTGCTACCTGTGCCTGGATGGCGGCCGATGAAGCAGTTGGCTGTACGCGTGCATTTCTGACTATGTGGCGGTCTTCTCGACGATGGTCTGTCGAGGGCGTCCTGAGCCTGGTCTTCGTGTACATGACATCTCTCGGGTCCACTGGTCCCAAAACCTCCTCACAACACAATCACAGAGTGGCCTAATTGACGAGCTACTCGCACTAGCTGACCACCCAGCTTCCATCATCCCGACGATTCTCCCTCTCTCAAACTGCGACAACTGCGTATACTGTCTTCGAACACGGCGTAATGGCATGTCTACCTCAGCTCTTCCTTTGTAAATGATTCAGCACACTCAAACAAGCTTTGGTTACCTGTTTTATACTCCACAGAGTACGATGTTCAACGCCCTCTACCGGCTATACGTAATGCGCAATCACGCTGCATTTCTAATCATTTGCATATCTCCCCGACATGTACCTTCATTGCAAGTTTCGTTACGATCCCGCAATTATTTCTTGGTGCGCTAATATTTTTGTCCATGAGTATATATTTAGCTTTAGAGCTAAACTTTTTGTGGGTGCTAGATACCTTAAGGACTCGGCTGGTTTTGTTTTTGAGCCCCATCGGATTAACCTGTTCCAAAATGGCGGCCGCTGGAAATTACAATTTTTTGGCGTTTTTCTGTCTTCAAATCCTTATCCTGACGTTGTTTCTATAGCTTTTCTCACAAACTTTGTACAGCTTTAATGGCATTAGTGTAACTACAAATAAGTTACAACAAAGTCAATATCTGTTCACGATCTTTTCGGGGTCGGACCTTTGAAGTGAGAACAGCATCGTGGATAACTGTTGTAAATTGTTGGCTTTTCAGCTAAAACTAATTTTGTCTTCGGTTGACTGAATATCAAACTCTTATTAAAATATTAACAAATACTATTCAGAAATCTCAAGATGGTTGACCTTTGGGAAATACACTTAACACCGCTGATGGACTTAACACCGCAGTAAAGTAGATATTGATAATAATAATAATTCAATGTAGTAATTTGAATAATCACTATATCCTTTTAGGAATAAACTAATTCCACTGAATAATCCTTGTTTAATCTATTCATAAACTTATTAGTTTCTCGAACAATTTTCATCTGATATTGAAACCCCAATGCAATTTATATGAAGTAAGTGGGTTTTGATCTCTTATTCAAAATTGATGAATGGTTCTAATAAAATTGAAAGAAAAAGATTCAAATCAAGAGTTTTAATATATTGGAAAAAAATTAAAATGTTACATTATTTTTTTAACTGAAGAGATTATATCGTTGCTTAAAAAAAAAGGTGATTTATTTTTGAAATTCGAAAATGGAATCCCTTAATATACTAAAAACATACATGTAAGAAATTGGAACTATGAGATACTAAATTCGAAAATTCAGTGTGTAGAATACTTACAGATTATACTTACATTATCAGTTTTCATTATAAAACTTCCATAATTACATACAAATTAGATAATGTTTGTTTGTTTGTCATAGCTCAAGAAACATTTAGAGCTTTGGCATTTTTTAAGTATCAAATTAACTTTCGAGTTTTAATTTACAGCTACTGAATTTCCAAAATTGAAAGCAATAATTTTGAAAATAACAATTTTATTACATATACTTATTATAGTATTTCTAAACATAATAACTCTATGTCAAAAAACAATTTAATAAAATATTTTGTAAAATAAAACTGGTATTTTTACCTTTCCTGCAGCCGTTATGGAACAAACACTTTTTCGTCTTCTCTCCCACAGCCAAGAAATTAATGAACATACGGGAAATTCACAAATTAAGGCGTGACGGCTACTGTTGACATCAATATACATTGTTGATGTATGGTTTACATGAAGTAAATGGTGGACAGACTAATCATTATAATAATTGACATAATGATTGCAAAATTGATTTTGATACAATTACCCAAGTGACACAATTACCTAAGTCACGATACTAGAAAGTCGTAGATATTGAATGATATTTCTAATTTATCCTAATATTACATTTGAAGCAAATAAAAATTTATAATCTCTTTAAAATTTTAAAATAATGTTCTGCAAATTGAAGAGACTGAATTTATTTTTATTTCGATTTAAATTAAAATCATAGTTGTTCGAATGAATATGGAACCACAAAAATCTAAAAAGCAACAATAAATGCAGGAAAAAAAAACAAAATGAATTCATTCTGACGATTATTCTCATTGACTTCCATATTGAGACATCGGGGATTACTGGTAGCTGATGATCACCAAAGAGCATGAAACAGGTGATCCTTTAGTATCCTTTACTAAACACTTGGTCTCACCCATTGTTGTTGATGAATATTTTAGGCGGTTTTTATTCTATTAATGCGCTACGAAAATTCATTTGTGGCAGCGGAATACCAGGACATGAATTTTTTATATAAAAATATACTCTCTGTACAATAAATTATAATTGCTTCTTATCAGTTATATTGAGTTGCTACTTTATTATATACACAATAATGATATTAGCTGGAATTCTAAATATTATTAAACGTACACATTAACATAGTTTTCAGTTAACATATAGAAATAATCTAAAAATTCATCGCATTTAGTAAAGTTTTGAGAGGGACCAATTTTCAAAGGGGCCAGCTGTAAGAGAGCCAAACTTCAAATGAAGCTTCTTGATGTTGGCGCCATCTATTAGATAAATTTGGAATTATGCTAATTATGTGGTAAGCTAATAGATGGCGTATGTGATTTCGGTACATAAAATTTTAAAAATATTAAAAACAAACAACAAAAAGAAAAAGAAAAAAATATTATATATTTATTAAAAAAGATATCAATAGAGATTTTCCACACAAATCGTTAACAGGATATTTTCTTTGCTATTTATTTGTTTACTCAATCAATAAATTATAATTAAAATTAAAATTTATGTAATTTAATTTAATTTGAATTAATTGAGCTATATATTTTAACATGCTGTTAATATTGATTAAAATTATAAACAAATCTGCACATAATATCTGCACATATCTGAAAGATTACCTTGCGAGTAAATTTATTTATATTCGGAAGCCCAGTGGTGCCTCAAAGGAAAAATCAACAATAAAATACTTACTAATAAAAAATTTGTGAAAAAATTCACGTTCTAGAAGTCCACCGTCCACAATTAATTTTTTTAAAGCACAAAAATTCAATCAAAAAATTCAATTCATTAATATATACAACAATGGATGAGACCAAATTGTTTATTAGGTGACATCCTGGAACAGCTGTTCTCGCTCTTTGGAGATCATCAGCCAGGAGCTGATTAATTTTGCTTTCTTATATTTTTGTGTTTAGTTTTCCTTTTATTTATTTTTTTATATGTTTATTTTTCCTTTTCTTAATTTGTGTGTTTATTTTTCTTTTCCTTTATTTTGTGTGTTTAGTTTTATTTTTCTTTATTTATGTGTTTAGCTTTCCTTTCCTTTCCTTCCTTTTATCGAATTTGGCCAACTAGGGACCACGTAACTAGCTCAACCTGACAACGTCAGGGCGAGGGTAGTGAAATTCAAGAAAGGGGGGACGAGAATTATACCCCGTCCATTTCCTTTCCTTTATTTATTTGTTTATTTTTCCATTGAAGTACCACTGCGCTTCAGATGATTTTACCTGTTAGCCTCAGTAGTGAGACCTCGTAGTCTAATATTATAAATATATATAATGGTATTAAAATTAACAAGAGATTGTTTTAATATTAACTAGTAATTAATTGCTTTCTCTCTATATCAGCAGAGAAAAGAATCTGTATGAACATTTACGGTTCGATTACACGCTGGCTATGTTCCATTTACTATCTAACAGAATAAAGACAACAGGATGCTCAACAAAAGTTTCTCAATATATTTCTTTTCCAGACTATCATTAACAAGTTCTTTCTGTTAAATATCTTATTTAATTTAATAAACACTTCATTAATAAAAGTTCACAATCTCTTTAACCCTTTAGGGTTATTAATCAAAAGTTCTATTAGCTGTTGAAATCAAGAATTTACAAGCTAACACTGCTGTTATTTGCTTGATGCTAGTTGATTTATTCATAAAATATTAGTTTAACTTCTCATCTGTCGGAATACGTTATTGCAGAAAAAATCTTAATCTCAAAGCTTCCTTTACTTGGATATCTTGTCAATAATATGTTTTCGTTAAGATAACGCATAAAAATGACTTACTTTAATTCTTCAGTAATAGAATCTGATCCACTGACTATAAACGTTCTTTAAAGATCTCTTTTACGTCCGATCCTTAGAGGCGTACGTTTATCATAAACATGGCGTCCATCATTCGACGGAGATATTCCTTGAACATTGTGTGATATCTTTTTCAAAAATCCTGTAAAGTAAACTTTAAAAGAATTCATGCTTTAATATAGGTCACACGGATAGAATTAATATATCAAAAACTTCGAATTAGGAAATGAATACGTCTATCCATTTAGCGATTTTCCTTTGAAGAATGTCCTCAAATCATCTCGCAGAAGTATTAGTCGTTGTGCCTTCTTGTCACCATATTCACAGATAGAGTCCGACTATCTTGTTATCATCACACTGTGCAAGTCCTAGCATGAACCACATCATTTTATAAAAACAATATGAATATCACTCTACATGTGACCATGGTTTAAAAACAAAAAGCAGTTGCATTTTCATAAACAACAATGGTTTTGATTTGACTAATTTTTATTTCAACACAATTCAAATTAACTGTAGACGACCAATGCAAATTGTTGCATTTGATTTTCCCCCTTATTAAAATTAATATTTCTCCTTGCTGATGATCACCAAAGAGCGTGAAACAGCTTTTCGAGGATGTCACTTGGTAAATAATTTGATCCACATCCATTGTTTTTTTATTTATCTTGTAATATTTCTTTAGCTTTATGCAGAAGGAGGTTTTTATATTGATGTTCGGCCCAGATACTAAACTATTCCTTGCACATTGATACTTAGTTGAAATAAGTTGTATGGTGGTACATTGTTATTTCTCGGCAACTGCCTTGGTTGTACATGAGGTGATATTTGTGTTTGGGAAAAGAAAGTTTTTCGTTGTTTGTTAACTTTTTTTGTGTGTGTGTATAAGAGTCAGATCCTTCCAATGTTTGGAGGAGAAAGGATTTTTTTTCTTCTAATATTTCTTGAAATGATAAATTATTTTATTTTTTCTTTTCTACCTATATTATTAATCCTATGTTATTAAGATTCCTCTGTTAGATATATTTTCAAATGATATTTCTAATACTCACGAAAATTATTGACTGGAGAAAATATTTTTAAGTATGTAATAAAGATGTGTTAAATAGTAGCTTTGAGTTTTAGATTTTCACAAACTCAATAAATAATGATTGCTTAACTGTAATTTATTGCGAAAGGTATATTACTTTGAAATCTGTTCATAAAAATGATTTCCTTATAATTATTTTAAAGAAAAAAATAACATACTGAATATGGCATCATTTCTGGAACATGATTCATAGTCCGTAAACTTTCCCAAAATGACATTGTCTTACTTTTGTTTGAATAGAATAAATGAGGAGCTTAGTTTCAAAACCCGCCATCTCCAAAAATAAATTTTTGGAAAATAGGAGTTTGTTAATGCAATTGCATTGGATACGGCGGGCTTTGAAACAGTATTCGTATCAAAATCTTATCGCAATACATTGTTTTTCAAGTTAAACTGTATGCAAACGGCGGATTTTGATTTGAACTTAGCAAAAACTCCATTGGCTCGGAATTTCCAATTTTTGGAGATGGCGGGTTTTGAAACTAAGCTCCTCAAATGTTCGGCAACATGCACATCTTTACTGAAGTTCAACGGCAAGTTACTTGTGTTAATTTATAGTTTTACTGCTCATATTCTTAATTTCTTGATAAATAAATTAATTTATGGCGTTTCCGGAATGATTCTATAGGGTCATTCCATGCCAAGTTGTGTAAAAGTTCCCGCCATCATGTCTCCAATTTTGTTTTTAGCTGTAGCACCGGTAAGGACGCCATTTTTAAAGAAATCAAATAAAAAAAAATAATGTATGTTTTGAAGTACTCATGTATAGGGGTAACAACAGTAAAAAAATCAATTTTTACATTACAATCATTTTAGAAATGGTCGAGCAACTAGTGCTGGACCGTTTGGTATGCATTGACCCTAAATGAAGTGCAAATGAATTTATAATTATATCAATAATTTTAAATGACTATTAAGACTCAAATTCACAGCAATTGGAAAGAGCAAAATTTTCCTGAAGCAAAGATAGCCACAATCAGGCTTGGGATCCTGCAGTAAATATACCGTAATCAGGATGCAATATGTCACACACACACAAATTTTAACATACTTTGACCTGCCTACACTGCTATTTAATGGTCGCATTGCAAAAAAAAAATACAATAGTCTTGCAGAGCAACGTTTTTTCTTTCAGATGATACTATTCACAAGCAGATTCAGGTAGACTATTTTTTAATAATTGGGTTTAAACTTTGTAAATTTTACCATGCGTGTCAACAGTGCCAAATTTGAAGAGATCCTGCAGGGCGACTATAGATGCTAGATATTGCAAATTTGGCAGTAACATGTCTAGCCCAAGCATAGTGCTTGTACAAAATTTCAAGTCCATACCTTGTTTTGCCTGGAAGTTGTTGGAGTCTAAATATTGTTAAATTTTGTGGCGGAAAGTCACAACAAATTTTTATGCACACTTTGAGTCAACTTGTTTGACTGAATTTTGCATCCATAATGTTAAAATTAATTTTATTGGAATCAGCAGGAAAAATTGTATAGGATCTCAAATTTTTAGCCATTTTTATAAGTTAATTTCAATTTTATTAGACCCCAAAAGTGGCATTTACTTCAATGTTGCGCGAACATGGACCGACTACCCTTCAGATAGGGGGTCTAGATCAACAACTATTGAAGCTTCGGACCTCAAATTTTGAGGAACTTAGTTTAACACCTTACCGGTGCTACAGCTAAAATTTGAACAAAATTGGAGACATGATGGCGGGACCTTTTTTTAATTTTAGACCACTTGGCATGGAATAACCCTATATTGATGCGTGTTACTGAAATAATGACTGCAAATCAATTTACCAATTAATTAATTAAACATACACGGGAAAATAAACAATCACTGACAAATTCAAATATTATTAATTATTGTAGTAAAATAAAATAAAGTGCAATATTGTTGAGAGAACAACAAGGTTTTTATTTTAAATAATTAATTATTCCTTATTTTTTGTGTAAAATCGCAAAAAGTTTTGAAAAGAAAATTTTTTTATATTTAATTAAGAATTTAAGCACCTGCAAAATTGAAAGGTCAATCCACAGCTGTTAGCATAAGTCATTCAAAAGGTTAATGAAAATTGCCACCTGCTGTTTCCTGTCTAACAGAAATCTGCGTATTTTCAGTGAAACGTAAGATTTCCTTATTAGGGAATTTCTGTAAACTCGATCGTTGATTGATGAACTCAGTTTTGATCACATAACCCTTTTTGCACCAGAAAGGCAGTAAGGCGATTTTATTTTATGGTGTTTTGACAGCATAAATTGCACCTCAACACATCGACCAGGACACACACTTGGACACACTCCAGTGCAGTCATGCATAGCGAGAGTTAGTCTGTGTTAAGATTTAGTTTGCGTTAACTGCCAATAGGCACAATGTGGATAGCCTTAGCAACTATCAATATGAACAGCCCGATCTTCAATCAACAGCGGTAGCTAAGAATGCGTTAAAATTACACTTTTAGCATGCCAGGACAGATAACGAGCTAGAAACGATTCACTTTCTTTTTTTTTAACTTTCATTGTTAAAGCTAACTTATAACGCCAAGAATAAATAGAAGACGCTACTGTGAAGTAAAATTCTAGTGTAAACAAAAGCCAGCGTCAGACAGGTTATCGACGTTAATGAAAGTGAACTTTAGTGCGACGATTGTTTTGTGAACTTCACTTGAATTTCCGCCGTCCAAAAATTTAGACTTAAATTAAGTGCAATAGGTATTCTGCGATTGACCACGTGATTCGACGACGAGGAATTCAGCGCTAATAGCAGTAAAAGGGAAAAGCCATTCCAACGGTGTTTTAGGGAAAAACATTTAAGTTAATTGAGTAACTCATTGCAGGTGTTAGATATTTTGGTATTAAATTTATTAATCACACAAAATCTTTAGTCATGACTTGCTAGTCGAATAGGTTTGACATAAATTTAGTTGAATGATTATAATTAATTTTTACATTTTAGTACTTAAAAGTAACGGCCAACTACATAAGGACCAATGGGAGGAAGGGCTATAGAATATTATCCCGATTTACACGATTGAGGAATTTGGACATTTCCGATTGGATCATGGATAAGGTTGGATGGAACTATACTTGTAGTTCACTCTGAAAAATGAATCTTTATCTGTGAACTATATTTCCACTATTGTTCTATTAAATTGATGTGAAATTTATTAAATTGTCAGATTAACCAATTAATCTTTAGTCATGACTAGCTAGTCGAATAGCTTTGAGATAAATTTAGTTGAATGATAATAATTAATTTTTACATTTTAGTGTTTATTTGTTGTTCTTAACTCCAAGCCGGAGTAGATAAGTTTTAAATCTATTATTTGTAAGAGTGTACTACTTACAAATATGCATCCACAGAAAGCTTCAACTACCATTTATTCGACCAAGGTGATGATGATATGTTGTTAATAATTGTGTTAATTGTTTTAAGTAGTTGTGTGTTGTGTGTGCGTTATTGGACGACCCTGCTTAAGTTAGTGCTGACCCCTGCGATCACGAGATACTGAGCTAGTGAACCGAGCAAAGCTGCAACGACGTAAACCCTTCGCGGAATAAAAATTTTGTCAAAGCTGCAAGCTTGACTGGCGCTCACTTTTTAATATAATAAACTTTTTGATATAAATAATTCAGTTTTAGTGTAAATCCAGTAATTTTATTTATGAATCTGTCATTAGACAATTTATTGCTATTTAGGTTTTTCAATTTCCCTAATGCTATTTGACTCGGGACTTCGGAGTTATCCGTGGCAATGATATAAAGATTGTTCGCAAAAAGTAACAGCCAACTATACAAGGACCAGTGGCAGGAAGGACTATAGTATATTATCCCGATTTATCAATCATATCATTTTATCTGAAAAGTTGATCTGAAAATGTTGATCATTCATTCATTAGTTTTTTGAGCCGTTAATGCTCTTTGCTGCAGCCACAATCACACGCCATTTTCTCCTATCCTGAGCCTCTGTCCTCCAATCTTCCACTTAAATACATAGCATTGTTTTGTTTTGATTTTGTTGTTTCTTTTTAATATTTTTAAAATTTTATGTATCGAATTATGCCATCTATTTGTTTTCCACATAATTAGCATAATTCCAAATTTATCTAATAGATGGCGTCAACATCAAGCAGCTTCATTTAAAGTTCGGCTCTCTTACAGCTGGTCCCTTTGAAAATTGGTCCCTCTCAAAACTTTACTAAATGTGGTCAATTTTTAGATTATTTCTGTACGTTAACTGAAACCTATTTTAATGTGTACGTTTAATAACATTTAGAATTCCAGATAATATCATTATATAATAAAGTAGCAACTCTGCATAAACGATAAAAAGCCATTATAATTTATTGTACAGATAGTATATTTTTCACAGATAAGTTTGAATATATTTTTAAATGAAGCAAAAATCTACAATGAAACTTCTATACAAATTATAACAGATAATATTTGTAAGAAAACAGGGATGAGAAGAAACGAAATACTAGCAACGCCGTAAAAAATACGATGATTTTTAGCTGTAACAATCGATAACGCAGGTACTTTTGTGTTACAGAGTAGTCGTAGCCATTATTTTTTTTCAATAATGGAATAATGAAAACGTAACACTTTTTGGGTTCTTCTTTTAATATCTCACAAAATACTATTAACATTTTATGATGTTTTTATAAATGGTTTCTTCTAAACTGCACGTTACTTCAGTGTAAGGATTTCTATTATTTTCTTTTTTTTTTCATTAGTGTGGTTTTTTTTGGCTGGATAGAAAATGATAGTAACTGTATAGTAATGTTTTAAGATTGTATTAGTTATTTTGGAAAAATAATGGTAAGTGTTACTCATCTACTTTTCATTGCGAGAATAAAGATTAACTGTAAATCATCTACTTTTTTCAGAGAGTAACGACAACTGTACCTCAGTTACTTCTTTTAGGAAGAGTAACAATAACTATAACCCAGTTACTATTATTGGAAGAGTAACAATAAATGTATTTATTGGAAGAATAACCATAACTGTAATTGAGTTATTTTTTGCATTGATACAGTAACTCTTATTTTTGGTCCAGCGGTTGGCGTTGTCACTTAGGATATTGGCCTCTCACCTCTGAGTACCGGGATTCGTTCTAATGTGGGTTTCGGGATGGTGGACGATCCGCACTGGGCAGGTTTTCTCGGGGTTCTCCCATTTCTCTTGCACTTCTCCCACTGTATATTCTCTGTCTGTCCTCATTTCCGTGGGATAGCATAATAGATGTTCAGGTCGCGGTGCTTGATTTCCCTGCCACCCACATTCACCACAATCAATCATTCAATCACACTGTTACTTTTATTTACTTTCCCATACCTTTCATGTAATCTTTATATTCAATATATAAACAGTGAGTAGTAGAAAAATTTTCGTAGTCTGTAGCTAAACATTCATAATAGACTAGAATTTCAATTTTTTTTTGTGTGTGAGGAAAAAAACCCGACAATGAAATATTTATACAACAAATGACCAAATGTAAAGCTAATTAAGCTGAAAATTAAATTTAAATCTGCAGTAAAAGTTGAGAAAACTGAATAAAACATGAACTTGAATCATTAGTAACTAAATCCTTTTGTTTCCTATGTATTTATTCGTTAATTTATTTTCTGTTGCTAAAGAAACACAAACAAAACATCTTGAAAAAATATCTCACTATAAAATCAAATACTTCCATCAGTGAAATTAGAGAGAAACCGATCCAAATTCCAATATTTCCTCCAATAGCACCAACAATGTCACTAAACTGAAAAAGAAAAAAAATTAAAAAATTTTAAATTTGGCAATAAAAGTTTCTTTGAAAAAATATTATTATAATTAAAAAATATTTGTATATACCAAATATCTGGGCTGTTCCATAAAAACATAATGGATAGTAGAAATCATCTTAAAAATCATGAACATACGAACACCGTGCTATTAAAAAAAGGAAGTAATTAAGAAAACCAACTTTGCTACTTAATAATACATCTAATTGATATCAATTTAACGTGCCGCCAGATTAAGACTAAATAAAACAAGAAAGGTACAAACATAATTAAAACAAATTGCCTTTCGGATTCGATTATCGGGAAGGAATCGGGAATGGATGTTTCGTCCTACAGATGACTCTTCAGCCCCATCTCCGCCTTTCCCGATAAAAGAATCAGAATGGCAAGATCCTATATGAAGGTCACCGTCACACCTGATAGTGAACCCCGAAGAACAAAAAAAGTTGTGTAAGTTAGTACAACTTTTATTATTGTTGTGTTTTGTTCTTCGGGGGTCACTGCCAGGTGTGACGGTGACCTTCATATGGGTCTTTTATCGGGGAAGGCAGAAATTGGGCTGATGAGTCCACTGTAGAACGAAACAGCCGTTCCCAATTCCTTCCCGTTAATCGAATCAGAAAGGCAATTTGTTTTGATTATGTCTGTGCCGCTCTTGTTTCTTGTTTTATTTAATACATCTAATGTTAATACATTTATAGTAAAGTTTTGGGAATGGTGAAAAAACATAATGTAATCTATAAATGTTTATAAAACTTAAAATTAACTTCACTGTTTTGTTTTCTTTTATTTAATATAGTAGATATCTTGAAAAACAAACTGAGAATTAGTAACATTAAATAAAGTAAAAGTCAAAGGAATTCCTCAGAATTAAGATTTCTCTAGATATTAAGTTGTTATTTATTTCAATAAACATAGCTTACCTCAGACACTAAGGGAGAATATTTCCCAACTTCATGCCAGTCATACTGTATTAAGCTACAAGTGAAAAA